>CAUYRH010126695.1:0-10588 GCA_963574655.1 Perodicticus potto
AAAAATATTAGATCTGAAGTTTTCTTTATGCACTGTAATCAAGTTACTGAACAGCTCCATTACTACCAGGGCACCTCTTGTCACCCTTGCCTAAATATACCCACCTCCCTCCCCTCTCCCATGCCTGACATTCTGTTTTCCTTTTTTCAAAGTTTTTATTTCAAAGACATTATACAAATAAAATAATATAGTAGTAGTTTTTATTTTTTTAATTTTTATTTTTTATTAAATCATAGCTGTGTACATTAGTGCAATCATGGGGTACAGTGTGCAGGCTTAATATACAATCTGAAATATTTTCATCCAACTGTTCGACATAACCTTCATGGGATTTTCTCGTTTATTGTGTGAAAACATTTGTGTTCTACATTTAGTAAGTTTCACCTGTCCCTTCTAAGATGTACCATAAGTGTGATCCCACCCTTTGCCCTCTCTCCACCCACCCTCCCCCTCCCCTTCCCTCCCTTACCCCCTTCCCCAACTTCTTGGTAAAGTATCTCAAGAATGGAAGAAAAAGTATCCAATGTATACAGCCCTACTATGAAGCTAATTTATAGCTTTCATATGAAGGCAATAACCCAATTATAGTAGCAATTTTTAACTTAGCATAATTCTTTAGAGATCCATCCAAGTTTTTTTAAGGGAATAAATCAATAATTTACACCTTTTTATTGTTGAGGAGTAGCTCATAGTGTATGTGTGTATAACAATTTGTTGTGTGAACCTAAGTTTTCATTTTTCTGAGATAAATACCCAGGAGCACAGTTGCTGGGTCATGTAGCACCTGCACATTTAACTTTATAAGAAACTGCCAAACCCTTTTGCAGTGTGGCTATATCTATATCGATTAACAATGACTGAGTGATTCAGCTTGTCTATATCTTCACCAGCAATTAGTGTTGTTGCTATTTTTTATTTTGGTCATTTTGATAGGTATATAGTGATATTTCACGTGGTTTAACTTGGGGGAGCCTTTTAACACAAATTCCATTTCTTTAATTCTTATGGAGCTGTTCAGATGATCTATTTCATTTTGGCTGAGTTTTGGTAGTATATGACTTTTGAGAAATCGGTCCATTTCTTCTAGGTTGCCAAAATGTATGAGTGAGCATGAAGTCATTTTTATCATTCCTTCAATGTTTTAATGGCCACAGAATTTTTTTAAAGAAAATAAATACCAATCATTTTATTTTATTTATTTGTTTATTTTACTGGATTTAATGAGAACAGTTGTGATTCAGCATGGTAAAAATTCTAGCCTGGACATCTAAAATCTTGTTAAAAAATATACTTTATAACAAATTGAAGAATCCTTATGTGTTCTTTCAATAGAAATGTTACGTCATCTTTATACATCAAAAATATATGTCCTATATATGTATATCTGAACTATATTTCTTTAACTTTTCTACCTTATCCATGTTAATTCCACCATTTTCTATAAATGTCAATTCAATATTTTGCTTACAGTGAGCCAAAATATTATTATTCCTTTATTCCTTCCTACTAAACTGTATCCTCACTCAGTATAAACGTTTAATTTGTAGTGCTATCCCAGGATATGATACACTGGCTATATAATGCTTTATATTCTTGCTGATTTTTGTCTTGTAGGGTTTTCTTGACCTGCTTTGACAATCCATATGTAATCCTCTTCCTTGTATTCTTTGGTGACATATTTCTTTTTTCAATACACATTTATGAGCAACATCCCTGTGGCTTGCAAGCAGCTATAATTTATTATTGCTGCTTCATGGTTTTCCATTCTTTATACAGACAGGAATTTTCTTCTGATTTCATTTCCATAAAATCTGATTATTTTTAATAATTTTCATTTCAGAATATTGGGGGACAGAAGTGTTCTTGTTACATGGATGAATTGTATAAGCTGAAATTTAGACTTTCAGTGTGTCCCTCACTGAAATAGCATGTTTTTTACCTGATAGATAAGTTTTGGTCCCTCCCCAATCTTCCGCCCTCCCCTCATCTTAGTTTCCAACGTCCTTTAACACTTTATGATGATATACACTCATTTTTCACTTTCACTTATTAGTAAGAACATGTGGTGTTTGTTTTTCCATTCCAGACGTGCTTTACTCAGAATAATGTTCTCCAGCTCCTTCCAAGTTGCTTCAAATGGCATGATTTCACTCCCTCTTATGGCTCTGTAGTACTCCGTGGTATGTGTGTGTGTGTGCGTCCTGTGTTTTTAATCCACTCATCAAGTGATGGACACTTAGGTGGAGTCCACATCTTTGTGATTGGGAATTGTGTTCAATAAACATTCAGGTACAAGCATCTTTTGGATATAATGACTTCTTTTCCTCTGGGTAGATACCCAGCAGTGGAATTGCTGGATTGAACAGTAGGTCTACTGTTAGTTCTTTGAGGATTCTCCATACTTTTTTCCATAGAGGTTGTACTAATTTTACTGCCCCGCCAACAATGTATAAATGTTCCTTTTCCACTGCAATCATGCCTACATCTATTGTTTTTTGCTTTTTAATAATAGCCATTCTGATTATGGTAACATGGTATCTCCCCTTAGGGGTGTGGTAATTCTCTTCCATAGGGAGGACTTTTTTCACTTCTTTTTTTTAAATTTCCAATTTGCATGCAGGTACATGAAAAGGAGCCATATTGTTTGCATTCTTAAGGCAAAATCTAAGTTGTAGATTGTAGGGGGAACTTCAGGCCAGGAGCTGAAGGGAGGAAGTAAAGCGGGCAATACTTCCTCCCCTGAGGAAGGGAGGAAGGAGCTAAAGGAGCTGTGTGTTCTATCCCACACACAAGAAGTGTGCCATACGCCTGCACACTGTTCCTGCAGGGAGCCCACCAACCCCCCTTTCTTGGCTTCAGTTGAGATTTTCTTCCATGTGAGCATGTTACTATTAATCTACAAGTTTCAAGTTAGTATTGAGTATAAGTGATGCCTGTCTTTACACTCTTGTCTTAGTTTACTCAATAGGGTGTTCTCCAGATCCATCCAAATTATAATAGAGTGTTCTCCAGATCCATCCATCTTTGCATGACTGAATGGTATTCCAAGGTATACCTTTAGAAGGTTCTTTGGAGGCCCCCTCCCCACCAGCAGGAATGTCTATCCAGGACTTCCTTCAGAGTGGGCAATACTTTCTCCCCTGACTGTTTATGGGTCTCCCTTCAGCTCCTGGCCTAAAGTTCCCCTCTGTTGAGGTCACCTTGTCACTGCTGGAAGCATCCCTATACCAGGTACACATCTGGCACATAGAGACCTCACCAGATTTGCTCTGCCCATTCTCGATGTCTAGGACTTTCTGTTACAGTTCCACCCCTGCCTGATGGCCAAGCGGTGGGAGTTCAAGCTCTTCCCTGCAACTCACGCACCCACTGGTCAGACGCCTAGCTCCCTATGCTATCCCAGATCCAGGCTTACTTGGAACATCCCCAGGAGGTTTTCTTCCAGCCCCTCTCTCCCTTCCAGAGGTCCCGACGGGGAGTAGGGATATGGTACACTGACACGTCTCGAGAGAGAAATCTTCCACATCCTTCTTAATCCATCCCTGTGTGGACAGCCTGGGTTGGAGGACTAACACTGGCTGAAGTGGTTTCACCATCTCTTATTATGCCTTGGGCATCTTAATTAAGGTCTAGGATCTCAGGAATGTTCTTGTCCTTGACACATCTCAGACTATTCTTGGCTTTTGTGATTCCTGTTTAAACTCTGAACGACAGGATAACATCTATTTAAACAATTTTTTTTCTCTGACACTTTACTTTACTCACAATATTGACTAGGAAGCTGAAGAAAGAAGAAAGGTCCTCATAGAAAGGGACTTGGAAAGCTCCTAACGTGGAGGATGTTAAGGAAACCTTACTATTTGTCTCAAGCCTCAGATGATGACGGTTTTAAACATCCAAGGACAGTGTCAGCTCATTGTAGAACACATCTGCCTCCAGGGACCCAGCACCGTAGATGACCAGGTATTGATCAATTGTGCGACTCCCATTTGTCATCAGGATGCAGATGGGGTCTCCACCACTCAGCTGAGCGCTCAGCCACATCGCAGCCCCTTTAATTACAAATACTCAACCACTTCGCTCGTGTGTATGGAGGACTCTGTCCTCCAGCCAATGCATGTTAACGGGGAAAACTCACATCGACCTTCCCATGAGGATAACTGGAGTTTCAAATAACTCCTGGCAGCTCTCCACTCGGATATTATTTTTTAAATGCCTTTAATAAGGAGACTTTCAGAGACTGCAGCCTAGAAACTCAGCGCCGACCCTCCAGTTGCCAACAGGCAGGGACTTAATCAAGTTGTAAAGTGTGTTCTAATGCAAAAGGAGAGAAATTGGCCGATAGCTGGCAGGGGCGCAGTGCCCTGGCTGGGCTCTGGAAGGCCTGCTGGACACCTTTATGAAGTCGCTGCCAAGAAACGAAAGCCTGGCCAGCGGTTGCTAGGAGAGGTGCTGGTGTAAACAGAGCTCCAGCCCCACTGCCCCTCATGACATCTTTTCCACAGATGCCGTTTCAAATGGAGTGATTGATCCTACTATTTTGTTTTCTCCTCTCCCAGGCAGAGCCAGCCAACTAGTTTAGACATTTCTATTAGATTAGGAGCCAGGAAATGAGAAAAGCCCTGCCTCGCCAGGGAGCTGTTCTCAGGTCACATGCCTGCCTGGCAGAAACACACAGGAATAAACAAGAATGTCTTGTTGGGGTGGGAGAGAACCAAATGAACGGTCAATTCTAATTTCTCTATCACCTCACGCCCCCTCTTCTCCCCACCTGTCCCATGCAGTCATTGAATACTACAGCGCTAAAGGTATTCATGGCACCATCGAAGCACAGAATCTTAGAATCACAGAATCTTGAACTCCTGATGGACATAGTGGAACTGAATTGGCCAGAAAGAAGGTTCAAAACCCAGTTGGCTGCTTATTAGCTGGGTGAGTAGGAAACTTGACTAGCCTCTCAACACCCTGTTTTCTTGGCTGTAAAATAGGAACAGTGACCTCAGTGATCAAATTGGATAACACAGCCACCACATCTGTATAGCACTGGGCATATAGCAGGAATTCCATACAATCAGATTTGACCCATATCTCAGCCTACAGAGATTATTTCATGCCCCTCTTTACCCCTCATCCAGAGTAGGGCAAAGAAGCACAATGAATTACATTCCAGGGCATCAGATTGGCCACATTTGCTGAGGATCGTTTAAAGTTCGCTCATATGGCTTTGACTTGCCCTCTGTGACACTTTCTACATATATTCTGAAACCTTCAGCCTAAAGAAAAATGGCAGCCTGTCTTACTCCCATGCAGAAGGGCATGGTTGAGAGTGAGCCCAGGTCATCCACTGCGCCTTCTTACTCTTCATGCAGCAATGTCTTGATTCATTTGTGCTGCTGTAGCAGAATGCCATGGACTGGGTTGTTTATAAATAATAGAAATTGATTTCTCACAGTTTCGGATGTTGAGAAGTGCAAAAGAAAGGTGCCAGCAGGTTGGTGCCTGGTGAGAGATGCTCTCTCTCTGCTTCCAACACAGAACTTTTTTATTACATCCTCCAAAAGGGAGGAATACTATGTTTTCATGTGGTAGAAGAGCAGAATAGCAAAAATGCACTCCCTTCAGCCTCCAGTCTTTTCATAAGTGTGCTAATCCCATTCATGAGGGTGGAGGCAGCCCCCACTACGTAATCATCCTCCAAAGGGCCACACATGTTAAAGCTGTTGCAATGCAGGTTAATGAATTTTAGAGAGGAAGTCATTCAAACTACAGCAAGCATCCAGGCAGGGAAGACACTAACAATCTTAATGAAATCATTCTCCAATTGATGCTTCGCTGAGACTGGCAGGTGCAGAGGATTGGACTGTAACCTAAAGAAGTTCATACCTAAGAATTTAGAATACATGTTCTCACACATGGTCCAGTAGAGATTACCAGAGCTCTGAACTGGTATCCAGGCCCCAAGCTCGGCTAACATCAGTCACTTTGCTTTCTTTTGCTTTCACCCAGTGATGACATCTCCTTTAGACATCATGAGTGACTACAGCGTTGTTCAGGATTATTCTTGGGTCCTGTACACCATATTAACACAATCAAAATCTTCTGCTATTTCAACTCATCAATGAATGATCCAAATCTTTACCAGTGGTTGAACAGGTAGGGTATATCTAGGCCCTACAGAATGTAGCTCAAGATCACTCCTTGATCATTTAATCATGGAATATTTGTTTTGGAATAAAGTTTTTCAAAAATTGATCTTTACCTCCCTTGCCTAATAGTTTCATTCACCATCGACTTGCATATGCCTCCTTATGGGAAACTCACTGCACATTTGATGGAAATACCATAAACATCTCACTAATCCCTAATTTCAACTTTAAATTAAGAAAGTGTCCATATTTCTATAAGTGGGAGTGTTAGACAATTCCTGAGCTCAGTGAAGTAAGGTTGCGTTTACTCTCCCTGCTATGTATCAGATGACTTTATTGCAAATAATAAAGTAAATATGTGCTCAGTAAATATGTATTTCATCACTAAATTCAATAGTGTTGCTTATTGCCCTGAAGGCATAATGGGTAATATTTACATAATTGGCCAGTCACGTCAGGAGATTTGAAATATGTATTGCCAGTATGAGCAAAATTTTCTTTTATTCAATTCTCTCAACATTTGAATAAATAAACCCTTTCCTGCAAGGCACTATGAAAGATGTTAGAAAAAATATGGTTAAAACACGTCCTTTGACAAAGGCTCCTCAATTGTCAAGTAAGGAGAAGGGATGAGCATGTAACAGCTTATTTTTGAAACATGACAGAGTCATTCAGAGACATGTAACAAGAGCCACAGGAGAATGGGAAGCAGAGAAAAACCTAGCACACAGACACGGAACCAGCCTAGGACATGGAAGCTGAGGATGCTGACAGCGACCTCATTGGTATCACTGGGTGTGCTCATCCTGCTGTGGCTCTGTTCCCGTCCTTGGCATTGGTGTAAGTTTGCCCCACTGTTTAAACTATGGAGCACACTTCACCTCTTCCCCTTTTTCCCAAATGTGTGGGTAGTCATTTACAGAGCATAGGGCCATGGTCAGGACACCTGAACTTGGTACTTTCTGGTCCTTAGCAAACACTGAATACCTCCCATGTACCAAGCAGAGCTCTAGGAGTGGTGGCAGAGATGCCACCAGCACAGTCCTTGTCCCCCAAGACCATAGAGTCTCATTCTCAAGATTGATGTGGAGGCAAATGTGACAGGCACAGAGTAACAAAACCCAAAACACAGATACAGTGCCTTAATTATTTTTAATCTGAATTGTAAGTTTATTTATACAAAAAACATATAGTAGATACTATTTATACCTTGATTATAACCTGTTCTCCCTTTCCTCCCCCCTAAAAAGACTCTATTTTGAGTGCAGGTAGCAAAACAATACTTTATCCTTTGATCTCAGGAAGAGGAATGCCCCTTATCCAGATGAGGGGTGGATCACAATTATCCAAGCCAGTCATGGTTTTGTGGAGATGTAAGCTACAACCAAAATCTGCTCTGCACACCGATTGCCCTAGCGGGAACTGTATTTTCCAGCTCTGTTTGGCTGGGGTTTCAGCGTGACCATTCTCCTGCCAAAAGCACTCGAACTGAAATAATATTGTGCAACTTCACCTCACAGGCCAAACAGAAAATCTGGGGCTCTGAACTTCCACTCTTGTGATCTTCCCAAGGGTGATGCCATCAGTCCAGATTCCTTAGCATGGATCATGGAGCAAAGTTTTCTGTCATCCTGAAATGCTCACCTTGGAACTTCTATTGGGAAAAGAAGAAAATGTTTGTATTTGAATTTTGAATAAGGGAACGTCTAGATTATTTAGGTCACTGAATTGGAGTCTTTTTTCTTTTTACAGCAGTTTGGTACCACTCAACTAATATATAGGGAACTTCCTTTGTCCTAGCTAGATCCTAACTTTCTATATTTTCCTTGTAGAGACAGGTGACACTGATCTACTAATGAAGTAGAAGAGGAAAATTTCTAGAGGGAAATGTTTTCTTCCATAGTTAGGAGGAGGAAGAGTATAAAAGGAATCTGCTAAGGAAAATTCAATTTTGTTATGGATGCTTTCTTCCAACTTAGGTTTCCTGTGTGTGGTTTTGATGCTTGGAGCTACGGCAGCCACTTTGTGACCATGAGGAAAAGCCAAGCTAATTCAGAGGTGACAGACCAGCATCCTGACTCTACTGTGCTGATGAACTTAAAGTGGAAACATCTACCTACAACTTTTCATTATGTGATAGCTTTCTTACTTAAGCTGCTGTTAGTCTAATTTGATGTTATGCATAGTACAAAGGCTTCCTGAATTATTCCAACATCTCATTAAGATGGAGACATAAAATATCTTTTTTCATTCATTAAATTAATTATCTTTCATGAAAAATTACATAAAAATAACTTAAATCAGCTGTTTGTATAAATAAAAACCATGCATGTTTCCTTTGATCACTTTTCATCTACAGTAGGTAAAAGGTAGAATCCTGATTGGAAAATTTCGAAGTTGTTAGCTTTATAAACTGGATTCATTAAGTCATTATTTTCAGAAATACACAATTTCCAGAAGAGTGGAAGTACATGAAGAAATATAATTGTATATGAGACTGCCCTGAAACGGGGTGCATGGCAAGTCATATCAAGAGTGTGTATATTTTGCGTTACACATGCAATTGTCTCGCTCACCTCCAATGACATGTAAGTTCCATGTCAATGGCTGCTTGTGGGTGATTCAAATGCCTACACAGCCACCTCACTTGAAAGTAGCAGTCACTACATAAGACTCCTGGAAGATTACAGACCTTCCCTAAAGACCACTAGGCAAGTTTGAAAAGGACCCCCATTGATAATTAGTAAATGTTTATGACCATTTCTTTCATTTTTATTAATTATTTATTCTCCTTGACAAATAAAAATTATATCTGTTTATGGTGTACAAAATGATGTTCCGATGTATGGGATCTGACAATTAAATTTGCAAGCTCATCCTAGAAAAAGTGCCACCATACTTAGTGCTAAGTATCATTATTTTCACCTTCAAAGTACTCCCCTAGGGAAGCTATGCACTGGTGCCAGTTCCCAGCCCACCCTTCAAAGCTCTTTTGGAGTCCTTTTCTGCAATGACCATCAGATCATCTGACAATTAAGTTCGAAACTTGCCACCTTGTGCTTCTGCTGGCAGCACTGTGCAAATGGCCCAGTGAGGTTTTATAACCTTCCTCTATCAGTGTCTGAAGGCTGTGTTGGTGTCAACGTGTGGCTGTGTCCTGCTGAGTGGTGTTCATTATTGTTGTCACACGTTTTTGTATGATGACAGCTCTAATGGTCATTCCAGAAAGATTCCCAAATTGCTGTGAAGGGTGGACTAGGCTCTGGAGTCAGTGAATAGCTCCTGAAAGGGAGTACTTCGAAGGTGAAAATAATGATACTTAGCACTAATGATGTTGTAGCACTTTTTCTAGGATGAGTTCAAGAACTTATTTTCAGGCTTCATACGTATATATTATGGAATGACTAAATCTCTTTAAGTACCCATCTCGTTAAATATCCCAAAGATGTATAAAGGGAGCATAAGATCAAAACATACTTTGCATGGAGACAAGTAGTAACAGATTTTCTGTCACTTACAATCTCTCATTCCCTAAAAGCACGGGAGGATATCTCATATTTGTGGCAATGTCCTCTGTGTGCCTTTGTTTCATGGTGATTTGAAAGTATTCATTCGTCCTCTCTGTTCCTCATGCTATTTAATAGTATGGTTCTTTCATTTACTGGAGTGCAGAAAGAGGCTTTAATTTTTTTTTTTTTTTAGCTCAAATAGGAAATGCCTCTCCATGAATCAAGTACATTCTTGCTGCTTGAAAACCATTTCAGGCACAACCCCCTACGCAAAGGCTTCACAAGTTAATAAGTTTTGTGGCAGGCATAATCCACCCTGGCGGGGAAGTCCTGAGTAATCCTTTGGAAGAAGCAGCTGCTGACTTCGGAAATGCTGCTCTTCTATGGGGTCAGGCTGCCTGCCACTGGCTGGCAGAAGTTGAAATTCTCAGTAAGTGATGTCCTGATGTGCTGGAAAACAAGTCAGCAGGTGAGAACATGTGCAAAAACAGTGGGATTCGGGAGGGCACTAGAAGACAGGCTCCGGATGGCAGAAGGGAAGGCAGTGTCGAGAAAGAAAAGATGAGAGACAGCCTATGCTGGCTTCCGCTACCAAAGCCCAGCTGTGATGCCGCTGCCTTGATGCTAGATTTCCCCGGGCACCTGGTGGGCGCAGAGTCAGAGGGTGAAGCCCAGGACCCGACGGAGGAGGATGAGCCAGGGCAGATTTAAGAGACAGGCAAGAAGCAACAGAGGGTGGTGCGGGGTTGTGAATATTTACTTTTAAAGCCCAAGTCTGAAAGTAAATTGGTAAGTCAGGAATGGGTGAGCACCAAAGGGCCCAGACAGTCAGGGACGGCATCCAAAGGTGAGTCTTTCTGAGGCCTGAATCAAAGTGTGACCAGGGAACCCATGGCAGCTCTGAAATACAAGGTCAGGTTGACAAGAGGGGGG
>CAUYRH010126696.1:0-57592 GCA_963574655.1 Perodicticus potto
GGGCTGGATGACAGGCAAGGAGGGGGACCTCCAGCCCCCACCAGAGGCTCCAATAGCCAAAAAGGCCGGACAACTGCTGAGGAGTCACCTGTGCCTTGATGTCTCCTTCACTTTACACTTAGGACTAAATGTGGAACCCCCATTTCCTATGCCTAGGTCAATTTCTTGTGAATTTCCTAGGCCTCAACTCCATGAATGGGGTGTATCCATTCATTGATACATTCATTCACCTTGCCCCAGGAGGAAGGGACTGTATTCATTCGTTTCCTGGCCAAGGAACCCATACACCTATATATACCCTGAGACTAAAGGCCTAAAGGAGGAGACGGGGAAAGACTGGGAGAGGAACGGAGAGAGCTTCTCTCTCCCCACTTGACTTCTCTCCCTCTACCAGGAGCTTTAGTGTTTTCTGTATTCTTTTCTGTAAATAAATTCTGTCTGGGAGAGGAACGGAGAGAGCTTCTCTCTCCCCACTTGACTTCTCTCCCTCTACCAGGAGCTTTAGTGTTTTCTGTATTCTTTTCTGTAAATAAATTCTGTCTTACCACTGGGGGGTGGGGGGGAAATAATGTAATGAAGAATAATAAAACACATGTATTTAAAAAAAAATAAAAATAAATTTTTTTATTATCAAATGCATCTTCCCATTTAGCTGTCCCTCAGTGTCTGAAGATGACGGTCTTCCCTTCTTTCTTAAATTCCTATCTCTTCCTCACATTGCTCACCAGCTGAGTGATGAGATTTGTCTATAAGAACGGTGTCTCTGCACTTCCTCTCCACTCTCTTCCTATCTGAGGAGTAAAAGATGAGGCTGTTCACAACTGCAACTTCCATCAGATAGAAGAATAGTTTTTCCCACCATTTGTAGGACCTCCTTGTAAAGCTGTATCTTCCAAAGTACTGATGGTCTCTGTCCACTCTCCCCATAAACTTTGCGTACTCTAAAATAACTCTTGGTTTTCTGAATTGAACAGGCTGTCTCTTCCTATAACCAGTGATCCATTGTGTTTGAGGACCAAAGAATGTACTAGGCGTTGTCACTATCTTAATGAGAGTCCCCACAAGAATGTGTCAGACATTTTTCAACATTGGAGCAGAACAGGAAAATCATGATATTGGCCAAGGTCCGACATAGGATCAGAAAGCATCTTAATGCAGGGAATAGTCAATGTGCTTCAAGTCACATCCCAGCTGCTGGGTGAGCAGGAACCATCATCTTAGGGTACACCATGATTTCCTTCAAGACAGTCCATCTGGATACATACGATGCTTTTTAATTTGTAATATTCTAGAATCCAGACATGCTGCCATTATCATTTCCACACATTCATTCACAAAATGTGCAAATTGTCTGCTGCCCATTGAGACCTATGTTGGCTGGGTACCCCAGGACAATGTGCTGAGGGTCAGAGGGGAGAAACAACCTGATACTCTGCCTGAAAAATCAGCAGAGGGGAACCAGAAGAGGAGAGCCATGTGTGTGCAAGTGTGCGGTGCCTAAGCCCATCCCTGATTTGCCACTGTGCCTTGTACACTCGGCTGTTCCAGAAGTATTTGTTATGCTTCCAAGACAGCAGAGAGCCAGGGGAGGTGGGTCCCACTCTTCTGCAACTAGGAAGCTGAAGACTGCATCTACGGTGGGCGAATGACCCCAGAATTACAGCTGGAAAAATTATAGTGCAGGTTCTTGGCATCACCCACTAGCAGAGCTTCCCGAAGCCCTTCAAGGAGGCTGCAGAATGCGGGGTGGAGGGTGCCTTGCCCATTACCTCATCTCTTTTGCTGTCCTCCTTTTTCTGGTCAAGTAAAACAAAAACAAAACATTTGCCAACATTATCCTTCAGGGCTGTTCTATATTAGGAGAAGCAATTGTGAGGAAATCTAAAATTAGCCCAGCATTAATCAGGACCTGTCACCAATGCAGATGACTCCAGTTCCAATCCCACGTGTAATGCGCTCCAAGTCAGAGCTCAGCAACGTCGAGGCAGCTCGGTGCAGGGACATCGTGTGGCCGTGGGAAGTGGCACAAAGTGCACTGGCTTTGGAGTTAGGTGCATGTGGGTTTGACACTCACCCTCACTCACTTCAGATCCAGGACAGCACTCTTAACCTCCTCAAGCCTCAGTTTCCCAGCATGAAAAGAGAGGCTGAAAGCACCCATTTATCTCATAGGGCCATTGTGACAATTCGGTGAGATGTAAATGTGGGGTAAGCATAGTCCCTGGTATAGTGGTCCTTCGAAAATATTGTTCTTCCCTCACCCAGGCTGTAGCTCCCTAAGCCAACCGGGGCATCCCTAAGAGGACTGTCTCAGCTGAGGCAGCATCACCTTCAAACTTTTCCAAGTGCTGCAGAATCTCAGAGAAGGAAAAGACCTCCACGCTGCCTGATCCACTGTTAGCGCCTGGATCCCTTCCACTGCATTCTTCTGTTTACACACCTCCGACCATGGGACACTATTCCTTGCTCATTTCATTTTCTATGGTCCTTAAACTCTGCTCTGCTTTATTTATTTATTTATTTATTTTTATTTTTTTTTGAGACAGCGCCTCAACCTGTCACCCTGGATAGAGTGCTGTGGCATCTCATTGAAACCTCCAATTTCTGGGCTCAAGCGAGTCTTCCGCCTCCGCCTCCCAAGTAGCTGGGACTACAGGCACCCGCCACAATGCCCGGCCATTTTTTGGTTGCAGCGGTCATTGTTGTTTGGCGGGCCCGGGCTGGATTTGAACCCACCAGCTCCGGTGTACGTGGCTGGCGCCTTAGCCTGTTGAGCCACAGGTGCCGAGCCAACTCTGCTCTGCTTTAAATCAAAACATACTTCCTTATAGATTTACCTCTTGAGTGTGCTCAGAAATATGGACCCCCACCTGCTTCCTATCTACTGATCTCCAAATCCCATAGCTGAGGCCCCAGGACTTTGCCCGTGAGCTCCAGCCAGACCCAGCCTTCGGGATGGGCGAGGCCTAACTGAAGCCAGAAAAGCCAGAAAAGCTTTTTCTGGAGGAGAGATTCGCAGGGTTCTAAGATGGGACCTTAGGCCAGCCTAGCTATAGCCTTATGCCCCAGCCCTGCACTTTCTTACCCAGAGACCCAGGCCTAACCTGGCCTGACTCATTCAATCTACCCAATGTGGCTGAGGTTACCTCCTCCTACGCCAGGCGCTAGGTACAGATACACTATCAGCTCTTCCTTGCCTAGGTCCTGAGACATGCCAGTGACACTTTGGGACAGTGGCAGTTTGCAACACAAGGCAGACTTAGGCTCAAATTCTAGTTTTCTGTAGTTTCCTGGGTGTGACTTTGAACACATTTCTTGGTCTCTTAGAGATTTCTGTCTAACCAGAGATTGGATAAAATAATTTTAAAGAGCTCTTTCATTTAGAATATTTGAAATACATTCTAGCTAGAGGGGTGCGTGTGTGAGTTGAGTACTGAACTGTCACCTTGGAGAGGCCACTAGACTTTTGCACTTGACTGCCACAAGAGCAGGATGAAGGGTAGAGCAGTTGGAGAGCCACCAGGCTAGAAGGGGCTCTAAAGCATGGGACATGCGATAAAACAGAGACACTTATATCTGCTAGGACTCCTCTCAGGGAGGATATAGACTAAAGCCACTTGGGATGAAGGTGAGATCTCTAAGAGGTACATTCAAGCAAATTGTCATTTCAAGAACATGGCTCTGGTTAAGTGAAGGACTTTTGTTCTGCTCAATGGTACGTGCAAGTTAAAGCCGGAGCTGAGCTGTGAGGCTCAGTGGAAGATAGCCAGGCAGATTCCTGGGAGCACTTTCTCCACTCTTCCTGCAGGCATTGCTCAGCAACTTCCTCTTGACGTAATGTGTAAATACGGAACACGTGTTTGAGACCACTGGCTTGAAGAGGCGCCATATTGCTGATGAGTCTGAGATTAGCCTGCCCAGGGCACCTGCATGGCTTCATATGGTCTTTCTGCTCCAACAAGCAGGTGGTCTGATAATAGCATTCCATGGAGAGATGGAGCCTAGCAGGGAGAATTCTAGAAACTTACTCTTATTTCTATCTCCTCGTCCCAGGTGGCCTCTGCTGATTCCCAATGTCAGGTTTCCTTCTTTACAGCCTGTCCTGGGGAGCCCCATGTCCATTTAGGTTTTCTTGGTCACAGCCCAGCTTCTCATGGCCATCGCTGCCTCTGTAACTGACCCTGAGCTCATTTCCCTCGTGTGCATGCCTTGGACCAATACATTTCTGCCTCGCCAGAACAGCAATTGGTAGTATGTAAATTTATCAACGCTGTGCTCATCTGAGGGTCAGAAGTAGGGACTTCTCAGCTCTAAAGCGGAGCCATCATCCCGGAAGAAAGAGGAACAGGCATCTGGATGACACACAGGCGTGCAGAGTTGGGCGCTGTGAAATTATGTGTGAAGTGAAAGTTTCTGATTTAATTGGGTGAAGTATCTGCTTTTTCTGGAAAGTGTAATCTTCCTTTTGTTAGTGTGAATAGTGGTTTAGAAGCAACTGGCACGGAGAAGTGAAACTGAGAAGCAATAGCTTATAGGGAGAGGTGAAGGGAAAGAGAATCATAATCAGGAAAAGCAAACTGGGGCAGGGGCATCCGGCCCATACAATGTGGTGTCTCCAACAATATTGAAGTCATTGCTGTTCCATGTATCTTGTTAAAGAAGTAAGGAGTGCTCAATTTACAATCGCCAAAATGTGGAAACAGCCTAAATGCCCACCAACCCAGGAATGGATTAACAAGCTGTGGCATATGTACACTATGGAATACTATTCAGCCATTAAAAAAATGGAGACTTTACAGCCTTTAAAGGAATGCTATAAATGTGGATGGAGGTGGAACACATTATTCTTAGTAAAGCATCACAAGAATGGAGAAGCATGAATCCCATGTACTCAATTTTGATATGAGGACAATTAATGACACAGTGGGAAGAGGAGAGCAGAGAGAGAAAGAGGAGGGAGGGGTGGGGAAAGGCAGAGCAGAGAGAGGGAAGGAGGGGGGGTGAGATCTTGGCGTGTGCCACACCTTCTGGGGGCAAGGCATGATTGTAAGAGGGACTTTACCTAACAAATGCAATCACTGGTTTCTTGTACCTCAATGAATCCCCAACAATAAATAAAATTTTAAAAAAAGGAAAAAAAAAGTTAGTTGGTGTGTGCCACACCTTTTGGGGGCAAAACACGATTGTAAGATCTAACAAATGTAACCAGTGTAACGTGGTTTCTTGTACCCTCAATGAATCCCCAACAATAAAAAAAAAAAAAGGAAGTTAGGAGCGCTTAGAATCCATTTTGTTCTACCCTTACTGGTGGTGAAAAGCATCAAAGCCTAATGCTTCCCATGGAAAATGCCAGTAATCTGGAAGATGGGCTTCTGTGCAAAGGTTCGTGCACCTCGCTCTCCAGACGACAGGAAGTGGCTGTGGAAAAGGTTGTCCCTGGTCTCGAAAAAGGGGAATAGTGGTGTGTGTTGGGGGATGGGCAGAGACTGTAAGGGGGAACCCAGTTGCTTTGCCTCATTTTTCTATGAACCGAAAACTGCTCTAAAGAAAATAAAGTTTACCTCAAATAAAAAGAGGTAATGTGAGGTTTTAATGTTCAGATTTTTAACGTTCCTGTTTCTGACATCATATAAATGAGAATTACCTTTGAGTTCTGGGCGTGCAGAACGCATCTCTTTCTGAACCTCCATCTCCTTATCTGTAAAATGAGCACAAAATGCTCACCTGCCTCCTGGGGCTGCAGTGAGGATTGAACAGAGTCTTGATGACAGAGCCCCATTGCGGTGCTTGGCACACAGCAAGGGCTCGGGGCTGTTGAGCTGTCACTTGCATGACTGCGTTTTAGACTTGAAGAGAAAAATCAATTTCTAGTAACTCTGCTTTTTGGATAGCACCAAAGAACTAGCCCTTGATCGAGGTCAGAAATAAAGGTCATTTTGAGTTACCAAATCTCCACCCTGAGCAGAAGTGAGCTGGTTCTCTCTTGTCCTAGATCTTATTAGTGATGAAGATTTTTTTCCATCTCCTTCCCCAGAAAGCCACCTCTATTACCTACACCATGAGGCAACGTGAGCATCTGATCTTGGGGCAGTGAGAGGTGAGCTGTACCCTGAGCCAGGGAGTCTCTAAGCTGGGCAGGCATGGACTGGTCTTTCAGGCCAATGCTTGTCATATGCAGTGACATTGTAAGAGGCTGGGCAGTGGTTGTCTTGGGCATCTTTGTACCCATCACCAGGAAGGTTCCTACTACCATGTAGGCGGCAGAGAAAGCTGGGAGCTGTGAGAGGCAGGGCTTGTGTCTCTGGCCTCTGCATCTCCTGAAGGGAAGAAGGAGGTTGTGAAGGGACAGTTGGACAGGAATCTGGAAGGCCTGGCTTTGTTAGTCTCAGTTTCCTGCTGGAAAAAGTTGGGTTGATAATCTTTGCCCTGGTAGCCTCCTGGAGCTATGGAGACACCCAGCTTGAAGACACTTCAGAAAGTGCCAACTGGAGAAGCTGGGTCTGAGGAGAAGAAAGGCCATGGTGGGAGTGGGGCATGTCACCATCGCAGGTTTTGCCACCTGCTTCTCTCTTCTCATATTGGCCTCTCAGTCTGAGCTCCTATCCATATATTCTGTTCATGAGTCCCAGTCGGCTCAGCCTGCCCAGCTGGCTGCTAAGGAGGTCGTAGTTGGAGAACGTCCAGTTTCTCTTTACTGGTCAGTGCTAAGGGACTTGCAACCAGGAGAAGGGAAGCAACTTGGGCAGGTCATGTGGCCTGTGAGTGGCTGGTGTGGCTTGGCCAGGGTCTCCAGGCGCCCAGACGTCCCTCTACCCTCCACCTCTCCACTCTGGCACTTACAGCCCCATGGGATTTCTGTCCCTCCACTCCCAATGCCATGAACGCATTAGCCAAAACCTTTTATTTTCTGATTTGCAGTGGAGGGAGTGCCTACAGGACACTTTCCAAAAAAAATATTTTTACTCTCCAGCAGCAAAATACACAATCTCCATTCTTGTCATTTTTGAATCTCTGGCAACAACTCAACACATTCTTATTTAGAACAATATAACAATCTGACTTCTGTTTTGGCCCCTAAGTTCTTTTGTCCCTTCCAGCAAAGTGTGAAATATGCGTTTCCTGGCCATAGGACGACTGCTCCTGTCCTGACAATGTAGAAATAATAACAAACATGAGCCAGAGGCAGGTGGCGGCACAGGCATCATAATCCCAGCTCCTTTCAAATCCTGTGTCTGGATTCCAAGAAGGATCAAAAATAAATGGATGTCAACAACCACCCAGTTGCAAGGGTTGATGGCATTTTCTAGTTGTCTGCAATCAAGGATGGTGTGATTTCAAAGATTGTCCCTAACCAACCCCATATACCTCACTCTTCCTGATTAGTTATGTCACTTTGGCTTAAGTCTCCTGCCCTCTGGAAGCCTCCTACATAAAATAAAGGAAAACACACACACAAAAATAGCACAAAGGAGGTCTGAGTCATGATTACTGCCACTTGGAAAATCCTGGCATGTTGTAGATTTCAACAAATATTTGATGAATTAATGAATGACTCAGGGAAGTCTTCACAGGGGAGACAGTACGTAAGCTGCTTTTGGGGATCAAAGAGGGTGGTAGGTGATTCGACAGCGGGATCCCCTGGTGCAAAGCCCGGAGACATGAATCGGCAAAGGAAGCCCTCAGCAGTGAGTGTGCTTCCACATGGCTGGACAGTAGGGTGTGGGGTAGGGGTCATGAGTGATGAAGCTAGAGGGGCCAGCAGGGGCCAGGTCATGAGAGGACTTAGATGTCTTATTAAAAAGATGAAACTTTGCCTTGAAGGAGATAGAAGCCACCGAAAGCTCTTCAAGGACCTTGATTCACCCAATGGTAGCAATAATAACACCCCCACCACTAGTGAACATCTGTCAGCCATCTAGGTCCTGGCTCTATGCTCTGATATTTATATGTACTAATTCCCTTAATTCTTCCAACAACATGAGGAGGTAGGTCTAATTTTTATCCCTGTCTCAGCGTTTGTTTCTAGACTGCTACAAAGCTTTATCCTCCCTTTGTGCAAACCTCCACTCAAGTGTCACCTTGGCAGCAAGGCCTCCCCAGACCACCCTCTGCAACAATGTCCCTTTTGCCTGTTCTACATACCAGTTTCCTAGGGCTGTCTTAACAAGGAACCACAAATTGGGTGGCTTAAAACAACAGAAATGTGTTCTTTCACAGTTCTTGAAGCTAGAAATCTGAACCAAGCTTTCAGCAATGTTGGTTTCTTCTGTAGGCTTGGAGGGTGAATCCATTCCAAGCTTCTCTCCCAGTTTCTGGTGGTCACTGGCAACCCCTGGCACCTTCTGGTCTGTAATTTTATCACTCCAGTTTCTGTTATTAAATGACATTCTCCCTCTGTGTGGGTTAGCAGCCTCCAAGTGGATATTTGTCCAAATTTCTTATTGATTGTCAGGAAAAGAATTTCAGGATGCACCACATAAGCCAAGCAAGTAATACCTTTTTAAAATTGAAAGTGAAAGTACACTCTAAAGAGAAAGAGAGCCAGCAGACTTGAAAAGAGTGGCTTTACTGGAAAAAAATGATTTTTGGTCTCTGGAAGACTTACTAATTGAGGGGAGGAATATTCAGGGTAAAGGGATTGGCTTTTACTAAGAATTTGAGTAGTAAATTCCTAGAATTGAGTTCCCTACCATTTTGTTTCAGAACTGTCAGTCATGGTGATTTCAAGGCTGGAGAAATTTTAGAACTACAATGTAAATGATGTTATAATTAGCCCTCATTCAGCTAAGGTGGCAAAGATAGCTGACAAGGTGGCTGAGGCAGGTTCTGGCCTGTGGTTATCAGCTCCCCCCTCCCCCCACACCCCCTGCCCTGTTAGCTTCTGCTTGCAGGCTCTTTAACACCTGTGCCCAGTCTTCAAGCCCCGAATCTGGTCTCAGCCCTGTCTCCTTGTCTCCTGTGCTAACACACCGTATGTCTCTATGTTCACATCTCTCTTTTTGTAAGGGCATCGGTCACATTATATTTAGGTTCCACCCTAATCCAGAATGACTTCATCTTAACTTGATTCCATCTGCAAAGACCTTTTTTCCAGATAAGTTCACATTCATAGCTTCTGAATGGATATGAATTTTGTTTTTTGACAGGGGACTCTATTCAACCTGGTACACTCTGTTTTACCTTATTGGTATTTAACACCATCTGACATGTTATATGTTTAGTGTACCTTTATTATCTGTCTTTCTTACTTACCAAAATTTAAGAAATTTAGCTAATGCGGTAAGAAACTTCATTCTGTTCACCTGGCATTTCCAGGGCTTGGAACAATGCTTGTCATAGAGAAAGTATGTAAAAAATATTTGGTGGGTTCGGCGCCTGTAGCTCAGCGGCCAGGGCGCCAACCACATACACCAGAGCTGATGGGTTCAAATCCAGCCCGGCCCGCCAAACAACGACAACTACAACCAAAAAATAGCCAGGCGTTGTGTCAGGCACCTGTAGTCCCAGCTACTTGGAAGACTGAGGCAGGAGAATTGCTTAAGCCCAAGAGTTTGAGGTTGCTATGAGCTGTGATGCCACGGCACTCTACCCAGGGTGTCAGCTTGAGACTCTGTCTCAAAAAAAAAAAAAAAAAAAATATATATATATATATATATATTTGATGAATGAATGCTTAGATTTTAAAAATGAAAGTATACAATTTAAAAATGAGGCATGGCGAGGTTTGATGAAGAACTAAATGTGTGTTTTGGGGACAGTCCTTTTCCAGAGTTCCTTACACAGGAGGCAGCATAATGCTGTGGTGTGATGAGGCTTAAGTGACATAATTCATGTTAAACACCCAAGAATGTGGCTGGCACCTGAATAAGCCTAGGAAAGGGTAAGGATGTGGCAGGGTAGAGCTTTGTCAATTTTTAGAGAACATTTCCAGGATGGAAGGAGCATGTGAATGATGCCTCAGGAGCCTGAATTCTGGCTCCCACTTTACTTAGCTTTGGGGCTCTTTTCAGTTTTATTGTGAATACAGGGGTGCCATGGGCTGAATTGCGTGTCCACCAAACGCATGTGTTGAGGCCGCCTTACCCCCCAGTCCCTCAGAATGTGACTATATTTGGGAATTAAGGCAAAATGAGGTTATCAGGGTGGGCCTTAATGCGTTAGGACTTCTGACTTTATAAGAAATGACATGAGACTCCAGGGATGTGGACACACAGAGGAAAGAGGACTCACATGTGAGGGCTCACTTTGTGAGAGACGGCCACTCATACACCACGGAGGGGGCCTCGGGAGAAACTGACTCTGCCGACAGCTTGATCTTAGACTTGCAGTCTCCAGAACTGGCAGAAATAAATTCTTCTCTTTGAGCCACTCAGTCCGTGGTATTTATTTATGACAGATCAAGCTGACCAAAACAAGGGCTTGGACAATAAGGTCTCAAGATGTCCTCTGGTTCCAACTTCCGACGTCTTCGCCATCACCTCGTGTGGGCTGACCTCCAGCCCTGCCTCTTGCTGGAGAGACAGCTACCTACCAGGCAGCCGGGTAGTGGCAGAGGTCAAGTGTGGTGGCCCCACAGGTCAGTGGCCCTACAAAGTGCTGGCACAGGCTATACCACCCTCCTGCGATAACCTTGGGAAAATGTCTTAATCTCTATGAGCTACAGGTTTTTCTTCTGTGTAGCTGCTATTTTAAGGATGAAGTGAGAACCTATCTGGCTGGGAAAAGGTAAGTATCTATTTCAGCTATTATCAATAGCGACATTCTGCTTCCTTGGCGGGAACTCACCAGGATTGTGTATTGATACTCAGTATGACCATTAATAGCGCAGTAGCTTAATATTTATTGAGTGCTTATTTTGTGTCAGCTGCTGTCCTAAAATTTTACATGGAGTGCCATGAATAGTAAAGGACACAATAAAATGCAATTGGAAACACTTTTTAAAAAATTAATATATAGGTATCTGTGCACATAGATCACTTTTAAATTATTCTTTAGAAAACACCGTATTCCATGGAGGAGTTAATTGGGAGACCTCGCATGTACAATTGGCCCCCTTGACACGTAGATTGAGCTGTATGTGCTCAGTTTGGGGATGATTCTTTGCCAAGGTTATAATAGTGCAGAATCCTTTGAGGTTGTTTTGGTGCAGCTCATGTCTCTAACCCTGGGGAACTACATACTATAGACATTTTTTTTTTATTTTTTGAAACTTTAAAAAATTTTTTTGACTAGGCAACAGTGCAGTGGCATCATCATAGTTCACTGCAGCCTCAAACGCTTGGGTACATGTGATCCTCCTGCCTCAGTCTTCCACACAGGTGCCCACCACAACGCCCAGCTAATTCTTTTACTTTTTTGTAGAGATGTTGTCTAGCTCAGGCTCAGACTAGTCTGGAACTCCTGGTCTCAAGCCATCCTGTCTCAGCTTCCCAGAATGCCAGGATTACAGGGGTAAGCCACTGTGGCTGGCCCATACTATGGAATTGAAATAACACATTTGAAATAAACAACAACAGCATAGGAATTGTAAAGACAAAGAAACACAACTTGAGCTTTTCATTCTCTCCTCCATGTGAACACTTAGAGTTTCTATTTGTGTTTAAAAATTTAAAACAGTGAAATTCTGTAAGTCCTAAGGGGGTAATATTTTTGTGTAAGTACAAATTTTAGCTTTCACATAGAGCAATTCACTGAATTTGCATTGTCTCATTAAAAGTGAAATGCATTGTTAATTGCCTGTTTTGAAACTAAAGAACTGATCAAGAAAATGTTGCTTGTGACTGAGAATAATTTGTATAAAGGAGAGAGCATCAAAAAATGATGAACTCCAAATGTTCAATTCACGAGACAACCGCTGAACAAGAAGAATATTTTTCAAATGCAAGCCTGACCCGCATGCCTTGCAGCTCCAGGCTCATACCCTGACGTCTTAGCATGGATATTCCTTGCTCAAAAGCTGCTTCACCCAGTGCCATGGGCAGTTCTCAGGGCAGGGACCAGAGGAAGTTCGTGTCCTGGTGGTGGGCTGGTGATGAGGGGGGCTTTTCAGCTGCCCACTGTGCTGTGAGCTTCTAACATTAGACCGACCCTGGCCTCACTGGGGGCCTCCTGCCAGGCTTTTGCCTATGGGGCCTTCGTTTCCTCTCCTGTCCAGCAAGGGCTCAGCCTGGACGATAGCCAAGGACTCTTCTATGCCCCATGACTCGGCTTCTTTTGAGGCCTGATGTCAGAGGCCTATGCCGGCAGAGTTCATTTTCGGAAAGGAAGGAATAAAAATGCAAATTGTTTGTGACTCAAGAGAAAGTTACCCCAATGTCTTCTTTGTTCCTGGCCTTGCCTTTGTCAACTTCCCCAGCCTGTTCCCTGCTTTGGCACCAAAATAGACCCCTAATTATAGGCAACAATTGTTTCCTCCACACTAAAATTTTTTTCCCTTTCTTTTTAAAACAGAAATTCATGTAGAGTGGAGAAATTGTACAAAGTAACACAATTGAAATCTTTCTTCAATAGCATGAAACAATTCACCAGTGGACTCACTGAAGTCTTTGACTGCAGGGGCAGTGCTGACAGGAGTGGGGTCAGTTAGGTGCACAGGGAAGAGCTTGACGCTGGCGTCAGACCTGGGTACAAATGGAAGCTTTTGACCAGGCATTCCCTTTTCTGAGTTTTCACACCTTTCAAACAGGGCTGATGGGTTTTTTCTCTCCCAATTTCCAGGTCGTGCTGGGAGGCACTGATCAAAATGCACAGGGCAGACTGTTTCAGCCTATTCAGTGCCAGGCTCTGCTTAGAGGCTGGAGATTTGGAGATGGAGGAGATAGAGCCCCTGGACTTCAGGGGAGTCTGCTGCTCCTGGAGAGTTGACAAGAAGGAGCTCTCCCTGCAGGTGGGAGCAAGAAGATTTGGGGGAGGAGTGAGGAATGAGTAGGGTCTGAGCAAATAAAGAGAAAAGAGAGAGTGGCAGGTGGCTGGATCGCTGTGAGTGAGGGTTGGGGGGAAGAAGACACAGGGTCTGCTGAGCAGTGTGGACCAGAGATGAGGCAAGAAGCTGAGGCAGGGTTGGAAGGGCATTGACCTGGGTGGTGATGTGGGGAGGGCAGCCCACGTGAGAGGAACTGATTGAGCCCGGGTGAGAAGCAGGGAGCGGGTGCAGGGGGCTGCAGCCTGCCTGGCACCATCCGCACCTTACACCCTCATGGTGGATCCTCTCCTGCTGCTTCTTTCTGGCCTTGTCCAAGGAAGCCGGAAGGGAAGGGGAAAGTCATCCTTTGAATGTGTTCGTGTGACTTGCTCGGATCCAGGATGGTCCCTAAGCTGATGCATTATCTTATTTTCTCTTTTGATTAATACCATGTGTAATAACTACAGTTTGCATTTTGTAAGGAGGAAACAAAGGCTCCAAGAGTTAAAGACCAGGCCACGTGAACTCAGATAGAAGCAAGGTCAAGAGCAGAACCCAAGACTTGGGACAACCGAGGAAATTGTTAGTCGGGTGGCATCTTTAGCAATCGGTACTTTCAACTGCCAGCAACTGAAGGGATAGTGGCCAATAGGAGAGAGAGGAGTTACTTAAAAGTGTGGTTCAGTGAATCCGGCAGGGCTATGAACTAGGCCTGGGGTGAAAATCAAATGCCAGAACTGGATGGAAGGACGTGAAGGTCTCTGCCATCAAATGTGAGCTGCTGTCACTCACGCCACTGATGAGTCCAGCCTTGGACAATGGATGCTGGACTCTGGCCATGGCCACCATCGCTCAGGGGTCCTATCTGTAGCAGCTACTTCTTCCATCAGCCTCTCCCTCGTTCCAGTGACTGGTCCCACTTCCAGATCCCAGCCCCCAGTCAGATCTAGACACATGCACCTGATGAGTAGAGTTGCAGGACACGAACTTGCACTCTGGCAGGCGGGTGGGGCAGCTGGCAATATCAGGACATTTTCAGATTATACCATGGCATCAGGCTCCACCTCCCATCGAGACTCAAAGGTGGTTAGCATCTCAAGATTTTTTTTTTCTTGTCAGCGGGAATGACAAATGTCTGCTCAATGTCATTACTGGCTACACACTGTGTGCGAGGCCTAACTATGGAGGTCCCATGGAAGAAGACAGTGGCCTCTCCACCATGTGGCATGGCCCAGTTTTGGGAGCCAACTCACCCCCATTTGATCTTCAGACACCCCAGCAAAGTGGACAGGGCAGGACTTATTATTAGACTCAAGTTATCGATGAAGGAACAGAAGTTCAGAGAGCAGAAGTGACTTGCCCAGGGTCATGGAGGTCAGTAATGCCAGCTGGACTCATATCCAGGGGAATTTCACTCTACCCCATACCTCTTTCCAGTACTTATAGATCAGGGCACCAAGGAAATAGGACTTTTCTCAGAACCAGTTCTGCTGGTTTGACACTTGATCTGGGCTGAGGAGGAGGGGGCGGGAATTAGCATTGGACCCCAGAGGAAAGGCTGGTGAGTGTTCTGTGCCCTTATTGTGTCTGAACTAAAACACTCTTGTCTGTGCTTCTCCCAGGAGGGGTGTGTGGGAGGTCAGTGGGCTGGCGGCGGAATTCCGGAATGCCCATTCTTTCAGCGGGGAGGGCAGTGGCGTGCGTCTGTATGCACATTTCTCAGAGGCCACAGCTGGCTGCTTCATTGGTGTGTGTGTAGTGGGGGCCTCTGCTAAATCTGAGTTCAAGTCACTGAGGCTCTGCCCAGAAACATAAGGGAGGAGCTGCAGGCAGGCTCTGATGGACAGCCTGGGCTGTGGGCAGTTTACCAAGATTGCCTGGATGCAGTGGGAGGGTCCCAAGGCCTGAACCTTCAGCTCTGGGGAGACAAAGCATTCTGGCCAAGGAGCAACTGGCTCATGGTACTGTGACCCTCCCATGCTCACTTTTTCTGCCCACCTGCCATAAGGAAACTCCTGTGGGAGCTGCAGGCTGTGAGCCACAAGACCCAGGTCTGCTAGAACACAGAGGCATAGCCTGGGGCAAGTCACTTACCCAGGATAAGCCTCAGTTTCCCCTCCTTGACTGGGGATAATAATATTGAGAGGAATAATAGAGCTTGTAGATATGCAAGGACCGTAGTTAAGTGGTACATAAACATTACCAGTAAACATATGTGGAATGAGAGAATGATGGAATGAATCAACTTACAACTGCTCATGGAATTCGATTTATACCCCACAAATCTATTAAAATAATTTTTTTAGAAAGCTACCCCAGGGTCTCAGGAAGGATGCTTATTTTCAGAAAATATGGGTGGAGCAGATAGACTGAGGGTCCCTAAGTATTCATCCAACATCATTAACATGAAGGTGGGAAGATGGGGACCCGGAGTTGGGAAGAGACTTTCCCAAGGTCACAGGTGGTTGGCAGTGCTAGGGACACTCCACTGAGCCCCAAGCCTTGCCCCTGGTCTCTTCTTAACCTGGCTGCACTCTCTGCTGCTTGTCTGTCTTCAAATATATAAAGGATCTCAGAAGCAAAATGAGTAACAGAATTGTGGCTGTGATCATTTCATGTAATTTCAAATTGAGCAGACTTGAGTTATACCATGAGGGCAGGCTCTGGGTGGCTTTGTCCAGGTCGCTTAGCTTTCTGACCCTCAGTTTGCCTTATCTGTAAAATGGGGATGAAAATGCAACCCTCTGTGAAGATCAGAACCCACTGTGCCCTGCTGGGAGCTGTGGTTGGTAGAGCCCTGCAGGGCAGAGTCCCTGGGAAGGCAGGAGGAGGGGCAGTGGCAGTGATTGTTCCCTTTCCTCTAGACCGGGAGGACAGAAGTAAAACTCAGCATGGCTCAGGGAGTGGAGCGAGGCCAGCCTGGCCTGCTGCCCCATCTGACTCTGACTCATGGTGTGAGCCTGGGCAAGGGGCTGCTCTTCTCTGGCCTTGGCACTCCATCTATAAAATGAGGGTGTTTACTTAGATGATTATAAAAAACACTTCCATCTTTGATGTTTAAACATTCTTTAAATGCATTAATTCCAAAATTCCTGGCAGTATTTCCAGGGGGCAAATTTCCTACCAGGTCAGTTTTGAAGTAATGACTAGGGATCTCATTAGTGCTTTCTGCCCATACAGGCAATTCGGGGGTGGGGGACACATTTTCTGCACTTGTACACATGCCAATTTTCCAACATTTCATGTTCTCAAATAATAATAACTGTTATTTCTACCAGAGGGTTCACTTACAAAGATTTCTCTGTGCCAAGGTGCCGGGGGCTGAGGTCTGGGCACACGGTTTTGGCAACGCTCTCCCTCTGAGCACGTGTCTGCACCTGCAAGACAATTAACCAAGCAACTTAGGTGAAAAACCCACCACTTTACACCTGAAATATGCTACTAATTCTGAAAAACAACCTGTGGGAGTGTTTCTAAGATTAATTATCTGAATAATTGCCTCAGATCTTCCCTTATGTTTAGAAGTGGCTTCCCTGAAGTGAGAGTTTTCCCAAACACAGCATGCAGCCTTGCTCTGCTGGTTAGAAAGGGGTTGTGCTGGAGCTGGGGGCTGCCAGGCATCTCAGGCGGTGCTGCTTTGTTGCATTTGCTCCCCTCTCTGTGGTCCCTTTTCCCCTCTGGGCCTTTGTTATCCCCATCTGTGAATAAAGAGGTTGAACTTCTTTATAGAGCACTCTCCTGCAGTGCTCCCAGGGCCTCACTCCTTTTTTGGGGTTGACACCATGATACTGTGGCCCCATCTGCCTATTACTCCCAGCAAAAGGCTCTGTAAGGTCCCAGGGCTGAGAGGCTGCCCACTGTTTGCAGAGGGCTCCAGATGGGGCGCCGGGCCCTGCTCACCACCTCTTCCAGCCCTTTGCAGCCTGACGGGGGTGGTGGCTTGACGTGGGGGCCTGGGCGGGAGACACCAGACTGCCTACGGATGTGTGAAGTGATGCTGCCCACGGTGTGGCTGGCATTTGACCTTTGTGTTGACACAACCCAGAAGCCCTGCAACAGAGTAGCATGTGGGCAGCAGAGGGGCAGCGGGGGGAAGCCTGTGGTCCCTGAAAGAGGGCAGGATGAAGGGGAGATAGGGAGCTGGCCTGCCCTCTTTGACCCAGGAGAACAGGTGTCAGTCAGCCCCAGTCCCAGGGCCCTCTTGTCCTGTGTGTCATGGGTGGGACAGGCTGTGACACGCAGATGCTGCAGTGGCAGCCAGGAGGCCTAGAGGTGAGCCCCACTTTGTCTCTTCTGCCTGTGTCATGATGGACTCATTACCACGTCTGTCCAAACCTCGGGTCCCACCTTCGTGGGATGGAGATGTGACACCTGCCCGGCAGGGCCACAGCCAGCACGGAACTCAGCACACAGTAGGTGCTCAGTGCACTTTTCTCCCCCTGCCTTCTGGAGTCCCAACAAGAGACATTACTATGTACCGGTCTGTCCCCAGGTGACCTCCTATAACCCCTTCAGCCTCGGGCAGGTCTCTGACCTGTGACCCTGAGGTGTTGACAGAATCTCTGACCTCTGGGAAGGAGCAGGTCACTTTACTGAGTTTGTGCAAATAGATAAAGAACAAAGTGGCCCATAAATCAAGGCAACAGGAAAACAAATAATCATCTCCCCCTTGGGAAAGAAGCGGAGTGGGGGAGCTGTCTAGGCAGATTCCTTGGGGGTCCCCTGATGCCACTGACTCTGTTGTCCACCTGGGTGGAGGTGAGCACAGGAGGCCTTGTGGGAAGGAAGATGCAGGAGGGGGCAGGGCGGCAGGGCCTGATCCACCAAGTCCTGTGAATCCTCCCTCCACTGCACAGAAGGGGAGGTGGTTCATGACCTCCAGGGTTCTCCCCGGAACTCCTGAAACAAGACCAGCCTGGGAGAATAACAAGATCATTTAGTCCACATCCTAGTGGAAGGGAGAGAGCAGGAATGGGCTCATAGGCCTGGATCAGAGCATCCTCTCCCTAGTAAACCACTCTCTGTATGACTGAGTTCACAGTGTCCCAAGTCTCAGTCTTCCCATCTGTGAAATGGAAGCTAATCCTGTCCTGGCAGATTCCCTGGCATGTGGTGAGAGTGACGACACATGTGCAAAGACCCTTGGCTCCAGCTCTGGGGGAGTGCGGGCAAGTGATCGATCCTGCCTGGCCTCAGTTTCCTTCTCTGCAAATCAAGGATGGTGATACTACCTGCCCCTTGGGAATATGTGGACGATTAAAAGACATGATATCTAAGACACCAGGGATGTATTAGGTATTCCCTAAAAACAATTTCTTCCCATCTTTATCTCATTAAGAAATCTCATTAGAAATCCCATCCTCCTGCAACTACTGATACACTTTGGGGTTGGATCTTAGGGGTTTATTTCAGGTGAGGCATAGAAATGGACAGGCTCCCAGAGCCCATGTCACCCTCCCCAGGGCCACGCCAGCTGCCTGCTGCTCTGCCTTGCCCCTCCTGCTCCATCTTTACTCACCTCCCTGAGGCTCCTTGAATGCCAAGACCACTCCCCACTCTGCACTTGTTCCTGGGGTGACCAACTGTCCCCATGTGCCTGGAACTGAATGACTCCTGAGTTGTGGGACTGTGCTGATACCAGGACAGTTCCAGGCAAACTTGTGTTCCTCTGAACACGGAAGGCCCTTCCCACACGGGCCACTTTCTCGCCCTGCTCAGGACCTCCTGAGGCACACGTAAAGTGGCAGCCCTCTTACCCGCCTTCTTTTTCACCAAAGCTCTAAGCCTTTTTCTCTAAACCTATCAGAACTTGGTAGGTTGTATATGCACCTCTATTGTTTATTTGTAAATTCTCCCCTTTAGAATGTAGCTCTCCATATGGGCAGCAAATTTGATTTGCTTTTTTTTTTTAGATAATGTCTCCTTGAACTCTCCAAAAAACCCCAAGCATGAGGAACTGTTGCCATCTGTGGTTTACAGAGGGAAACTGAGGCTTGCCCACACTCTTCCAGCCTCGGAGCCAGGCTTTGAGCTGGGTGGTCCCATCTTATTTCTGGTTTTGTTTTATTTATTTATTTATTCCCTATTTTACATTTTACATTTCATTGCTGCTATATTCTCTGGAGTCTGCGTGAGAACTTGGTACGTGGTAGGCACGAGATAAGCTTTTATTGAATGAATAAACACATGAATGAATCCATGGGTTTGGGACCTAGACAAAAGCAGAGAAAAGGCCAGAAGGATTGCTTTCTCAGATGAGGATTAAAAATAAAAGTTTATGGCTGCCCTGAGTTGACGATGATGTGTGCAAGCTCATGTGCAAGGCAGGAAGCAGGTTGGGATACTTAGGCAGGAACAAGAGAGACAGAAAGTGCAGCCTGACTTCAAAGCCACAGCAGCTTCTCTGAGGCTGTGTCTAAACAAGTGAGGCCCAGAAGTGAGGCAATTAATCAGGCAATTGCAGCCCATCCAGCCAGTGGCCTCAATTATCTGGCTACTTGAAAACTACCCAGTTTTATGGGTAATGAGTGTTAATAGGCTATTGTCCGGAAACAGTCTCTCCTGAAGTTTGCTCCTTGGCATTCAAGAGGCCCCAGGCAGCAAGAAAGGTTCAGCTGACCCCTGGAAGACTCAGTCTGCCTCTGCAGTACGGGGCAGTAACGCCTTCCCAGAGAGGCTGACTCCCCACCGGCCTGCCACAGGCCCGCAGTAGTGGCTTAGCAGAGGTTGACTCCTTCCTCCTTTGTGACCCTGCCTCAGTGCCTCATCCTCCCTTCAAAGCAATTTCAGAGCCCTTTTCTGGAATGGCCCTCGGAGCTGTCCTTGTACAATGTCTGACAAATAAGTTCATGAACTTGCCCTAGAAAAAGTGCTTTGAAGGGTGGATGAGGCACTGGCCTCGGTGCATGGCTTCCCAAGGCAACTTCGAAGTTCCCCCATTCAGCAGTGAGGTAGTTCATGAACTTACCTGTCAGAACCCGTAGATGTTTGTTGCTAAAACCACCAATGCAGCTCACACTGACCACGACCCTGCACTAAACTGTGAGCGCAGATGCACACTGCTCTGGGGCTGCAGGCTAGACCAGTTGTTGGGGTGAAGGGCCCTATGTCAGACATACGAGGTGGGATATGCCTCACTACTAGCAAAAATAAATAAATGCAAGAGAGTAAATGGCAAGCAGTGACAGAGGAAGAGCACGCATTCACCAGGCTGGGGACACAGTTGCTTCATGGGTATATAACAAGAGTCATTGCAGTCACTAGGTCTATTCAAGCAGGGACCCAGGGGTGATAAGGGAGCAGGGGAATTGTGTTAATCCCCCAAGGCGCAGTTCTGGTAACCAGAAGCACGCAGGAACGCGAGGAGGAGCGGACCCTGTGGCTGTGTGACTGAAGGGCATGGGGGGGAGCTTGATAATTTTCTCCAGAAGAAACAAGTGCAAACATTCTGTCTCTGTCCAATTTCCCCTGCAGTCTTTGAACACAAAACCCATGCAGCTTCAGAGAGGGCCATCCATTTCAACATTCCCTTTCTGCATGTTGACACTGCAGATAAAGACGTTTCATCAGGCCCTGATTCCGGTGGCCTTCCTGCCCTCTCCCCGCTGCACGGCGGGGAAGGCCGCAGTGATCATGTTATCCCACAATGTTGCCCAATCCTGTCGACCTGTTATTTAATTTTCTGACCTGAGTAGGCAGTACAGGGTAAAAGATCGCCCAGGCCCCTTTGGTCAGCTCTCCAGCCGGAAGGTTAGGTGTGTATCTTGTCGGGGAGGACAGAGTGGCAGACGGCAGCTGTCTGTTTACTTGCTCACTTACTGACATCTGGGGACCCACCAGTGCTTTTTTGTGTATGTGGTTAAAATACACATAATATTTACCATCCTAATCCTTTTGAAGGGTACAGTGTAGTGGCAATAAGTATATTTTTATTGTTGTATAATCATCACCATCGCCCATCTCCAGAACCTTCTCGTCTTCCCCAACTGAAACTCTGCACCCATGCAACACCAACTCTCTCCGCCCCTGGCAACCACCACTCCGTGAATCTGATGCTCCGGCTCCTCACAGAAGTAGAGTCATCCAGTCCTTATCCCGCTCGGTGTCTGGCTCATTTCTGTGTCTTTGCATAACGTCTGTAAGTTTCATCCATCTTGGAGTGTGTGTCGGAGTTTCGTTCCCTTTTAAGCTGAATACTGTTCTCTTTTGTGTATATATACCACATTTTGTTTCATCACTAGTGTGTTTTTAACATCCCCCCTGCCGTGTGATTCTATTCTGGGCGCTTTGGCGTGTGGGTGAGAACACGAATGAGGTTGACCAACGTTGCGTTTTCCTCCCGGCCGGTAGCCCAGACACATGTGAGGTAACTCAGGACTATGTTGATAGGGCGTCATTTGGTTACTGGAAAAACACATTTCCAAGGACTGCTCTGACCGGAGGTTCGGGAGGTGACTCGAAACATGCAGAGGTTTCCGCGTGCCTACTGAGTGTCCTCCGCAGAGTGTCCTTTCTTGTCTTTGTGTCCCTGAGCAAGTGGAGATAATGGTGAGCAAGCAGGGACGTGTCCACGTCTAAGCAGTCTTGTCACTTGTTTACCTAGTTTCTACCAGGATGTGGATGCCTCACCTTTGTTTTCAACGCTTTTTATTATTTGCTATTATTTTCTTTTTCTCATTGCCGCATCAAGGGTCTGTTGGGATGGAGAAAAGCATGAAATATAAATATAAGTGTCCATGATGAGTCCACCCACTTGCTTTTCTGCTGTTTGATGTTGCTAACACACCTCGCCCATTCCTTCCTCCAGCTCCTGTCCTCTGTCCTCTGCTTGCCCCCTCTCCTCTCTGCTTGGCTGCTCTGGAGCTGAGGGCTCAGTCCCCTCTGAAGTCCCCTCTTGACCATGGTCAGCAAAGTGACCAAAGAAAGCACATCCTGCATTGTCCAGGTTGTTATGGGTCCTTTTCTGCTCTTTAGTCTCTGGATTTAGTGTTTAGGGATCTTAGGTTAGTAGAGACTCAAACCCTGATAAGCGAGGGTTTGTGATACTTACTGATATGGAGATAGTTTAGTAATTATGATTCATAATGAAAAAAGTCATTTGAAGGGTCTCATCACTTACAGGACAATGGGTTATTGTGAGCTTGGCACATAGGTCTGTTCTTCCCACAGAAGCATCCAGCAGTACTCAACTAATGGCTGCGGTTCCTTCTCTGTACCCTCTGTTCCCCTTCTCTTTGCCTTGGGCCACCCAGCTCCCATGGCCTGTAATTTAAACAAATGCAGTGCATGTTTCTGCTGTGGCACCTTTAAAGCTTTGCTGGGTGCATCTATTTAAATGTCTGCCTCTCTCTCTTGATCTGAACTCTTCCAGGGCAGGAGCGAGTCACAACCGTGAAGAAGTCACAGTATTCTTGCTCAAGCAGCTAACAGCACCATGGGAAGATGAACAGATAACATCCAAGTTCAAAATGAAGATGTAAGGAATGTGCTTTGGGGGAAGAACTCTTCATGTATATAGAAAGGGTTAAGGGCCATGCTAGTTTTCAACTAGAACTTTTAAGTAGGGAAAGCTTTATAGATGAGGAAGAACTGGGGCAATGAACATTGCAGGTGGCAGGAATAGAATGAGTCTCAGTGATATAGGACAGGTTGTGCCCCAGCCAGCTCGGTAGAGCTGGGGTATGGGGGCTGTGGGCAGACTGGCTGCTCTACCTTGGCACTGTTGGTGCGGTGGCAGCGAGCAAAGGAACCAGCGGGCTGAAGGGGAGCCCCTGTAGGAGGCTTCAGTAGCCGGAGGGGCCAGACAACTGCTGGAGAGACACCATCATCTTAGATTTTCCTCCCCTTGCACTTGAGGCTGAATAAGGAACCCCTATTTCCTAGGCCTGGTCAATTTCATGCAAATTTCCCAGCCCTGGGAATGAAAGGGATTATAGCCATTCGTTTGTGACCCAGACACCCTAAATGTAACTACAGAGGGTCCCAGACACACTAAATGTAACTACAGAGGGCCCCATGGGACTATATATACCCCCGGACAAAGAGCAGAGAGTCAGACAAAGAGGGAGAGAGAGAGAGCTTTTCTCTCCCCACTTGGGTTTTCTCTCCCTGCTGGGAGCTCTGGCATTTCTGTATTCTTTTCTCTAAATAAATCCTGTCTTACCACTGATCTGTGGTCCACGGATTCATTCTTCGAATCACCGAGACCAAAAACCTACTGAAGATGAAGTTCGGTATCATCAGCATGGTAGAACACTTTCGTGGTGCTTGCTTTGGCCTAAGAGGTGGAGCACAAGTAAAGGACGATGAGACTTGAGGGGTGAGAGGTCAGTGGGCAACCTGGGGCAACATGGAGTCACTGAGGGCTCCGGAGAAGGGGTGGCTTTGTCTCTGCATGCTTTAGGAAATGTAATCATCATGGTGTGCAGATGGATTTGGGTGGCCTGGCAGAAAGCAGGGAGACCAAGGCAGAGGCTGTGGGAGCAGAAGCAATGAGGCATGGCGAGAGTGGAGGGAGCCTGCAGGAAGATACTTCCACAGGGACTTCTCTGGGTGGGCATTTCACCCTCTGTGAGCGTGTCAGTGGGAGGAAGAAAGTGGGTGAAGAAGCATTTCACTATCAACCAGGCAGTTACCAGAATAAAAGCCCCTCTCCCAGACCCAGTGTTTATTGTTCTCTGTCGCAGCCTATTTTCTGGTACATAATGCATCAAGATGACCCCAGCCCGGCAGACTCTGCTCAGGGCCCTCTCTCCTCCCTGTGTCCTGTCTGTGACTGTACTGCTGGGCCCACAGCCTTCCAACCAGCCGCTGCTAGTGTCCCAGGGTGGACAGGCTTGGAGCCCCTGAGCTCCTGGGTGGGGCTTCTGCGTAGCCTGGCAGAGGAGCTAAGGGCGGAGCAAGGTGGGTCAGAGATGTGACAAAGACACAACTCTCCACCGCTTTACCTGCCTTGGAACCATCATCTGGCCATGCGCTCACTTTGTGCAAGCAGAAATTCGTAATATCTGAAAGAGCAAGATTCTGACAAAATGCTAAGTGTGGGAAGGAGGTCACTCAAGGTTGAAGAAATGAAAAGGAAATGGTATCACTCTGTTCCCAAAGGGACCATTGCCCACCCCCACCAGTATTGATGTTGTTATGGCCCCACCTGCCCTCTAGGCTTTTGGGGGCTGGATGAAGGGTTAGGGTGGGGGCGGGGTGGGTGGGGGGCACATTGTACCTTCAGAGCTCATAAGTGAGTGAAGAAAGTCTAAGTGATACTTGGAGTCACTGTCAAGTGCTTCCTGGAGACTGGGCAGGCCCCAGGAACCAGGCCCCATGTTCATACCAGCCAGAGCCAAACAGTCAAGAGTGTGTGTGTGTGCCAGGAACGTGGAAGCTGAGGGTGGATGCAGCTTCCAGTGGCTAGAGGAGGAAACATCTCTGATCGGGGGGCTATGAGTGGCATAGGCATGTGACATGAGCTGGGCCTAAGATCAAAGCAGGAACCTCAGAATAGACCTTCCATTCATGGCCAGAGATTCTGGGGAGGGACTGGGGGGCACACACCCTCAGAGTCAGAACCGGGGCCACAGGAGCCTGTGACTATTCTCCATGAAAACACAGGGTCCTCCGTGACTGCTCTGGCAGAGCCAAGGAAACCCACAAATCCATCCATTAAGGCTTATTCAGCACAAGTATTGCACGCACCATTCTATTCTCCAGGCGAGTTAGACGTAGGTACTGGGTATAGCACTGGCAGAGCAGAGGAAGGACCTGTCTTCCGGAGGTGCCATCCGACTGCGAGACAAATGATGGGTCACCCTGGTGAGACCACAGCCTGGTGAGAATCTCCATCTTACCAACATGAAGGCATGGAAGCTAAGGGACTTAGCCCAAGCTCAGAGAACGAAGTAGCAGAGTGGACAATATCATCCAGCGTCCTCACGTCATATCCTTATCGTCAAGGAGTTGGGATGACCCAGTGAAATCAAATAAAGACACTCTGTAACCCAAAATGCATGAACAAGACCTAGTCTTGTCGTGAATGGGAAAGTTCGCCTTCAGCTTAGGGAGCCGAAGGTGGAGACAGACCCCCCACCTTGGTTGTGTCTGGGCCTTGGTTCTGAGTGGCAGTGTCTTTTGTTTCCCAAGTGCGGTCTCCTGGTGTCCCTCCTCTAATCTTTCGGCATGAGTTAGCAATGTTTACTTTGGGAGCTGAAGGACCGACTTGTAGCAGTTGAGACGGGTGCCCCGTTGGACACAGGCAGGGTGCTCAGACCCCTCTGCACACAGGAATTCATCCTGTCACCTTTTGTGTACCATCCATAACCTTAAAAGACTGCTCTGTCATCTTATCTGGCAACTGGGATTTTAGCAGTCCCTTCATTAAGGCTGGAGAACAAAGGCAGCTGGGTGAGGGTCTCTGAATGTCCAAACACCCTGTCACCCGGAGTGTGAGGCTGCGGCTGCCCCGGGGAGGGCCTGGCCGCTGTTTACAGATAGGAAGAGATAACCGCGGAGGAAGGTCGCTGGAGTCTTCTTTTACATCCTCTCCTGACACTCCCCCTTTCCAGGGGTCTCTGACCACCCCCGATGCTCCAGCTGGCCCAGAGGCTGTTCTCAGGTTCCTGACAGAGGAATGAGTGGGGTGGGGGTAAAGTGGGGACAGGGAGCCCCTGGAAGCCAAGAAGCAGATTTTACAACGGCACGTGCACTATTGCCAAGGAGAAGTGGGAGGTGGGAATTAGAGAAACAGGGTCATGGTTTGAGTCAGAACACTCTAAGATCTCTCTGCTTTGAGCTCCAGAACCTTTCCTCCGGGGACAGGAGCGCACTCTGTATCGTCAGAGATAAGGTACTACTCAGAGGGGCTTGGATACCACCAGTGATGGGGTGCTCACCCCTCAAGGGTGCCAGTTTATGAGAAAATTTTCTCGAGGGCTGAGCCGTGTTCTACCCGCTATGACTGCAGATCAAATGTTCTCCTTGGCTTTGTGCTTTCAGTTACTCAAATGAGTTAGATGGAAACTCTCCGGTGGATGCCTTGTTATCATTCCCACTGCCACCACTACTGATGCGAATCATGACTGCTAACGACAACATTTACATTTAAAGAGTTCTTTAACTTTTCAAAGTGTTTTCAAACCTGAGAATTTATTTGCTTATCTTAACGGCAAAGAGAAATGGGCATAAATTAACTTCACCTGGTTCAGATCAGCAAACCAAGGCCTGGAGAGCTGAGTGACAGGCACAGGCAGTGGGAGGAAGGGGTGAGCAGTGCCCCACACTCCTCACTGCCCCTGGGTGGCTCAGCCTAACACGAAGTTTACCAGCCCCTAGACATTCACACTCTGTGGGGCTAATGTCACGTTTAGTGCTGAGAAAGAGTCATTTCCACACTGGGCGGTGCCTGTGGCTCAAAGGAGTAGGGCACTGGCCCCATACACTGGAGGTGGTGGGTTCAAACCCAGCCCCTGCCAAAAACTGCAAAAAAAGAAAAACAAAGAATCATTTCCACACTGACGATCATGGGGCTCCTATTCCCCCCACCAAAAGATGGAAAGATGTTTCCAATTTGAACTTGAAAGTAAAATGTGGAGGAAGTTGCTTTGAGAAGTGAGGCCCCCATGCCTGGAATTGGGCACGTGAGTTGAGGAAGGACTTAGTGTTGATGTGCCAGAGGATTTCAGGAACACTTGGTTGGCTGGAGTCTATGACATAAAGTCTTTTGAGTCTTACTTATGGGAAGACTTCTTTCCTTCCCAGGCCCGGCCTCCGTGTGGACTTGGGGACTAATGTAGAATGGTGCATGTGGGGGACAGTGATGTGTGTCAGAGCAAGCTGTGGCTCTTCTCCCAGGACGGGGCTGCTGGCCTCCAGGACGCTCCATGGCGTCTCATCCAGCAGGTAAGTTACCCTCTTTGGCATGGGAGCCAAGACCCTGTTGGATTCCCGCCGTTCACCTTGCTGGCTATGCTTCTCACGTCCCTTCCGCTGGTCTCACCGACTGATTTTCTCCCACAGCCCCTCAGGGTGGAGCCCCTGTTCCCTGCCCCACTGCCCAGAAATCTGCCTTTCCTCCTCCAGACCCAACTTGAGCGCCATGCTCTCCAGGGTCACCACTGACCAGCAACTTTCCCAGCCCTGCCGAGTTTATTTCATCTGCGTAGACACTTTCTAGAAGGGACCTGGGGTGCCCCTAGGAAAGCATGGTCCCCTGCCCAGGGATGGTGGGACTGGGACTGACAAGGCAACTGAAAAACACTGGTCTGCATGTTTTAGCAATTTCATTGATCTGGATGAAATTTCTTTTTCTTTTTTTTTTTTAGAGACAGGGTCTCACTTTGTCACCTTCAGTAGAGTGCCGTGGCATGACAGCTCACACCAGCCTCCAGCTCTTGCGTTTAGACGATTCTCTTGCCTCAGCCTCCAGAGTAGCTAGGAGGCGCCCGCCACAACACCCAGCTATTTTTTGTAGCAGTTTGGCTGGGGCCGGGTTTGAACTTACCACCCTTGGTATATGGAATCTGCGCCCTACTCACTGAGCCACAGGCCCCGCCCTGGATGAAATTTCTTGACCTCACTCTAAACTTTCTTTTTTTTTTTAAATTATTTAATTAATTAATTAATTAATTATTATTATTATTTTGAAGTTTTTGTCCAGGGCTGGGTTTGAACCCCTCACCTCCAGTATATGTGGCTGTCGCCCTTCTCCTTTGAAATTCAGGCACCACCCTAAATTGTTTTATTTTTTAATGAACAAATAATAATTGTGCATATTCATGGGGTACATAGTGATGTTTCAATAGATATGGTGATCAGATGAGGGTAATTGGCACATCCATCATCTCAAACATTCATCATTTCTTTGTGTTGGGAATATTCCATATTCTCCTTGTAGCTACTGAAACTGTATATTTAGTATCATTAACTGTAGTCCCTCTACAGGACTATAGAACACTAGAACCTATTTCTCTGTCTAGCTATAATTTTGTAACCTCTAACTAATCTCTTCCTATCTTCCTTGCCTGCTACCCTTCCGAGCCTCTAGTGTCCTCTGTTCTACTTTTTACTTCTAGGAGATCAAATATTTTAGCTTCTCCATGTGAGTGAGAACATTCCGAGTTTCGCTTTCTGTTGCTGGCTTACTTCACTTAACATATTATCCTCCAGTTCCATCCATGTTGTCATGAATGACAAGACTTCATTCTTTTGTATGGCTGGATGGTATTCCATGGTGTGTTTTCCACATTTCCTTTATCCATTCATCCGTTATTGGTGGGCTCCTAGATTAATTCCATGCCTTGGCTAATGTGAATAGTGCTTCCATAAACATGGCGGTGCAGATGTCTTTCCAATATAATGATTTCCTTTCCTTTGGATAAATTCTGAGTGGTGGAATTGATGGTAGTTCTATTTGTATGTTTTTGAGGGATCTCCATATTGTTCTCCCCAGTGGCTGTGTGAGTTTACCCTCCCATCAACAGTGTGGAAAGGTTCTCTTTTCCCCATATCCTTGCCAGTGTTTATTATTTTTTTGTCTTTTTGATAACAGCCATCCTAACTAGGGTGAGGTGATATTTCACTATGGTTTTGATTTGCTTTTCCCTGGTGATTAGTGATGTTTTTTATGTATTTCTTGTTTCAGGCATTTTTTGATGCATTTATTGGCCAGTTGTTCCATTGGTTTGTGTGTCCATTTTTATGCCAGTACCATGCTTTTTTGGTTACTTCAGCTTTGTAGTATATTTTAAAGTCAGGAAATGTGTTTTCCTCCAGCTTTGCTCTTTTTGCTCAGGATTACTTTGGCTATTCACGGTCTTTTGTGGTTCCATAAGATTTTAGAATTTTTTTTCTGTTGATGTAGAGAATGTTATTGGCATTTTCAATCTGTAGATAGCTATGGGTAGTATTGTCACCTTAACAACAATAATTCTTCTGATCCATGAGCATGGGATGTCTATTTATATGTTTTGTTTTTTCAATTTCTTTCATCCATGTTTTGTAGTCATCCCTCTAGAAGTTGTTCACCTCCTTGGTTAAATTTATTCCTAGGATTTTTTTGTAGCTATTATAAATGACCTTATCTTTTTGGTTTCTTTTTTTTAGTTAGTTTGTTGTTCATGTATAGAAACGCTATTAATTTGTTGTATGTTGATTTTTATATCCTACAACTTTACTGAATTCATTTATCAATTCTAAGATAGTTTTGATAGACTCTCTAGATTTATCTATCTAAAATCATGTCATCTGCAAATAAGGACAATTTGACATCTTTCTTAATTGCTCTAGTTAGGACTTTCAGTAGTAAGTTGATTAGGCATAGTGACAGTGGTGTCCTAGCTTTTTTCTAGCTTTTCCCCTTCAATAAGATATTAGCGGTGGGTTTCATATGTGGCCTTCAGTATGTTAAGGGTACTGTCCTCCTGTACTTAATTTTATAAGAGTTTTTATCATGAAGAATGTTGAATTTTATCAAATGTTTTTATGCATCTATTGAGATGATCATATGTTTTTTGTCCTTTGTTCCATTGATGTGATGTATCACATTTATTGATTTGTGTATGTCAAATAATCCTTGCATTCTGGGCATAAATCCCACTTGATCATGGTATATTATCCTTTTGATATATCATTGGATTAATTTCACCAGCATTTTGTTGAGGATTTTAGCATCTAAGTTCATCAGGGCATTCTTAACTTTTTTAGTAGCAAGTATGAGTGTGCTCACACATGCTCACACACACAACATACATGAACGCAACACAAAACCCACATGACAGACACAACACACGTACCACACAATATATGTAACTTATACATAGAACACACAACACAATACAACACACATCAGACATGACACATGATATACGCACATCTGTACAATATACACAACAACATGCTATACACACAAATAATCACTTTGCACTTCAAAATCCAACATGTTTTCAGCCTTTTTTCCCCTGAAAAGGTAATAGGCATAGTGGTTAGAGAGTGGGTAGTACTTAGATTCTCCGAGTTCTAATAGTGACTCCCTGTGGGAACTTGGAATGGTCCCCTGACATCTCTGGGCTTTATCTGAATGAAGAAAGAATGGTTCTGTGGTCTGGAAGGTTCTTTATCAAGTGGAATAATTTATGATTCAGGCTTCCTGGGTTTGCTGCCCAGCTCTGCCATTGACCTGCTGTGTGACTTCAGGAGAGCTTCTCAGCCTTGCTGAATCAGTTTTCCTACATGGGAAACTCACACAGCATTATGGCTAGGGAATGACTGAAGTTCATATATGCCATGGTCCTAACAGAGTGCCTAGAATTTAGTAGGCACCTTTACATTTGAGGAACAGCCAAATGAATGAAGTCCCACTGAGGTGCCACTTGCTTCATAGGCCTGTCCCTGAGGCTATTCAACATCTCTATCTAGGATGGGCAGTGCTGGGATGTCTCCTCTGCTCATTGCTGTACTGTTCTTAGTTTATTTAGCAAGCCCTTATCTAGAATGTCCTGCGTGCCAGATACTCTTCTAAGTGTTTTCATAAGTAACTCTTTTAAATCCTTTATTCTCATTTTACAGATAATGAACCTAGGGCACAGAGAGGTTAAGCAACTGTCTCAAGGCCACACAGCTAGGTGGTGGTGGAGCAGGGACCCAAATCCAGACCTCCTGGCTTCAAAGCTCTGCCCTTTACTACCATCCGGTCCTGCTGTCATCACACCACTGATCTGTGGGTTTATTTGCCTCCTCTGCCCGACTGTGAGCGGCTGGAAGGCAGAACTGGGATGATTTATGCCTAACTCTCCACAGACCCCGGTACAAAGCATGGCCCAGAGTAAGTGCCTGGAGAATGCATTTGTTTAATGAATGGATCGATACCCACAGTCAGTTGGGACTCCCATACTCTCTAGGTTTTCAAATTCTACAGGCAGTCAACATGACCAGAAAACATTTCTCATAGATTTCTTTCTTGAAGGAAGTCTTGTTTCTCCAGAGGCAGTGGTGTGATTCAAGGTCCCAGAATTCACTTTCCCTCTTTTCCGCCTCTGGGGATCATTTCTTTTCTCTGTGGTGGGAGGAGGGGAGCAGGTCAGTTCCGGAAGGCCCCCAGGGAGGCAGGGGCCACAGGGACGCTCACAGCAGCTTCCTGTGCCTGTGGAGCGAGCGCTGTCTCAGGGCCAAGTGGCCAAACCTCATCTTCTCCTCTCTATTCTCGGTGCCCACACGGACTTCTCATTCAATCCAATCCCATCCGCCCCTCCAGAGAATACTTACCGAGAACACTGAGGTCAGTAGATGGGTCAGAGAGACAAGATATTTTTATTATCCATAAGGAAGTGCCAAGTAGCAAGGTGCCCTGTGGCCCAGTTTGGAGGGGGATGATTTCTTGGCAATGTGGCCCATGTGTGACCATAAGTGGGAGTTTGTCAGTAGGGAGAGGAGGACAGAGTTCATCCTCAGGGGTTTTCAAGTGAGAGCTGCTTTGGGGGTCTGAGTGTTGGGAAATCCTCAACACCCACATGCAATATCTCATGCCCCATGTCACTCAAAACCCTACAAGACAACTTCCTCTTTGACTAAGACTCGCTCGGCCCAGAAATGGCCTTTCCTTTCTGTTCAGGCTTCATGTCCCCCACAGCTGCTCCTTCCTGGCCAGAGGCAGCAGCCCCTGAATCTCGGCATGGACACTTTATGCCTGGCTTACACACACATAGCCCCCTTGTTCCGGGAACACGGGCGGCTGCTTGGAGCCACTGCTGGAAATGGCCTCCCAACAGATGGGCCTTTAATTTGTTTCCGGGTCAGTAACCCTCATGCCCCACGGAGGCCGCCTCCCAGGCAGGAGGCCCCAAAATAGCCCTGTGTGTGCGTCCCTGGATGGGGTCATCCATCACTGCCCGGCCTCTGACCCCGGATGCCTCACGCTGGTGGCGGGCTCTAATCGCACCACTTGGCATGGGGGAAGCTGGCTCTGTCCCCTCGGGTGACGGCCCCTCAAAGGGCCAATTGTAACCACATGGAAGGGAGGCCTTCTGCCCTGGACCCAGGGTCAGCCAAAGATCTCTTCCTAATCAGAGACTTCTAGAAGGAAGCAGTGGTGTGTAGGTCTGAGGCGGCAGTGCCCTGCCCCTTCCAGTAGCCTTTTATCAGTCATGGGCCAGCCCCTGTACTATGCCATTTCTATACATCAACACCAGTTCCTTAATTCTCAAGGAAATCCTGCAAGGTAGGACTGGTATTCTCATTTTACAAATGAGGAAACTCAGCCTCAAAGAGCTTAAATCTTCTCCAATCCAAGTTGGAGAACATTCTCCTTAGTAAAGTATCACAAGAATGGAAAAGCAAGAATCCAATGTACTCAATGCTAACATGAAGCCAGTAGATGATCTAATTGACGCCTGTATAAGAGAAAAACTCAATTGATTCAAGTCGGGGGAAGAGGGGGAGGAAGGAAGGAGGCAGGAGGATTGGTGTGGTCTCACCTAGCAGGCACAAAATAAGGGCATATGGCAGCCTCCTGGGTGCAGGACACAACTACAACAGGGACTTTACCTAACAAAAGCAAACAATGTAACCTAATAGTTTGTAACCTCATATTAATTTGAAAAAATAAAAGTCTTCTCCAATCCATTAAGTAGATGAGGAACCGGGATAAGGTAGGTCTCTGTGGCTGCAAAGTGTAGGTACCTTGAAGCAGCCCTGCCCCACTGCCCCAGCAGAGAAGCTTGGAGAGTGTTTCCTCCGCCAGTCTCTTCATCTATACGAAGAGGGTAATGGTACTAACTATGTAGCTGGATTATTTTAGGGTTAGTAAGATAATTTACAAAAAAAGCCTGGAGCAGTGCTTGGCATTCAATAGCTAAAGCACAAGTGCTGAATAAATACATACAAACCGTTCAAGAGGTAGTGTGCACAGTGGTACGCATATACCCACCCTCTTCCTAGCTGACATTCTCCAGTGTGAGCTAGAGGGAACACTTGCATTTCAGAGGCCCAGAGAAGGGTGGTACTTCCCCTGGAGGCTTTCCAGCACTGCAGTGCTACCCCAATGTCAAGCATTTCCCCTTCCCTCGTGTTTCCAAACTATTTATGATATACCTTATACCCTGGGTGGGACAGGGCCTCAGACTGTGGGCTGGCCCGCTACCTGTTTTTATAAATAAAGTTTTATTGAGACAATGCCATGCTCATTAGTTTACCCATTAACTTTGGCTATTTTCAGGCTACAAGGCCAAATTAAGTATAGTAGATGCTCCTGAGCCTATACGGCCTCCATAGCCTAAAACATTTTCTGTTGTTTCCTTTACAGAAAAAATTCACCTACCCACCCCCTCCTTGCCTGGAAGACCTGTCTCCATTACACCTGCCCAACTGGGAACAACACATGGTCAGGAACACATCCTTGCGGCCAGGTGCCTACTATTGTGCCTGGCTCTAAGTGTTCAGTGAGAGTTATATAACAGGATGACAATGGTGAGTGTGCCCCTCTGGCCAGATATTCCGGGTCCTTGTTATGGTGTGCACAAGCTCCATGTGACTCTGACAGAGTGTGGACCAGGGCCAGCTGGAACTGTGGATCTGTCTTGGGTGTTGTCTTCAGTACCAGGCACGAGCAGCAGGGACCACTAGGCAGCCAGGGCCAAATGTGAATTTGATTGGGGGCCCAGATGGGAGCTGAGGAAGTCAGGGTCCTTGGGGTGGAGGTGGGAGTGTTCACACATCAGCAGGATCATGTGTAACATTCCGGGCATAGGAGTGAGGGCTCCTGGGGTCAGGTCCCAGACACTGCCTTCAGTGCTCTGCCTGCCAGAGAGACTCAGGCCCGCCCAGGAGGTCTTCTCATCCTCGACATTTCCAGTCCTGTCCCCTCTCCTGGGGCTGCAGTGAATCCTGAGGGCCCCAGGGAAGCTCCAAGGTTGTTTCTGTGCCAGGGAACCAGTTGCTGCTCCTCAAGGATCTCCCCAGCCCGAGGGGGGCCCAAGGGAACCCTCTCAGTGAACATCCTGCAGGCCTTGCCTGTTCCCCAGGGTACCCCTCCATCCTCCCCTGCTACAGGTTCAACTGTTAGCCCCAAATGCTTCTGCTCAAGACCTGTGCTCTGGTATGAGCTTGGTGACCATGTTTTGAAACCCCATCTGGGATGCAGAGACCTTAGGACTGGGCAGGGAGGTTTGGGACTGGAAGGGAGAAAGAGGAGGGCGGGGTGGAGGGGCAACCCTGCGACGGTCTGTGATCTGCTTGTGGCGCTGCACACCTGCCGAGGGCCTAGCCCCATTGCCCTGGTTCCTCCAGAGCTCCTGGATGTGGTGGAGTCTCAGATGCTCAGGCCGAACAGCCTGGGCAGTCCACTGTGTCCACTGCTGGTCAGCAGGGTGTGAAGAGTGTTAGGAGGTTCCAGAGCTTTACTTCCACCCACCCTAACCTCTTCCCTTCATGCCCTGAGCTGAAGACCACCCCTCTCAGCCGCAGACACGCTCTCCACACCCTTCACATCCCAGAGAGGAATGAGGAAGCTGCTTCCTGGCCACAGCAGGACAGTCAGCTGCTCACTTCACCATCTGGGGACGAGGATGGCAGCACAGCAAATTCAACACACTGGACCAGACCTGGTCACTGTCAATTGAGAGGCTCATGAAAAGGTGGAGTTGAATTAAATACAGCGATTGAAACTTAATGCCATTGGGGCTTTACATTGTTCTGAGCCTTGAGAGGGATGTGGCCATGCAGCCCGACTCACCACGTGCAGCTGCAACTTCTGCCCTTCTTTTCCTGTAACAGCACTGTGGCATTGACGCTGGTCTCATACGGAAAATGCGGTAATCCTGATGAAATTTCCATATCAGTGGAACCTTAACTTCTCCTGTTAGACATGCTGACCCCATTTGTTTGGAGTTGGTGTTTCGGAGCGCCATCCTCAAGCTCTGTGCTGAAATGAATGCTATACTTGATCCCATTTTCCACAATCTCGTTATTAAGGTTGACAGCCAGATCTGGCATCTGCAGCCCTGGGCTTGGCGAGGGCTCTGTCACTTACTACCAGTGGGAGTGCAGGCAACAAGCTTCCCTTGGTTTCCTTCCTAGTTCTAGTTTTCTTTTCCAGAAAATGTGAATAATAATCATAAGCATAACACCCCTCTCTTAGGATCTCTGGAAGGAATGAACGCACACCCAGGAAGGCCTGACAAATGGTGGCAGGCACTCAGCAAATACGGCATTCCTTTCCTTCTGCCAGGGACCCGACAACAACATCATCCTGTGCCACTGCCCCTCGGAGTCCTGGGGACTCCTCTCACCCTTGGCCACACCACCCACCCACACACGCCACGCTGGCTGGTGCCAGAAGAAAGGCCTGGGAGTCCTGAGACGCCAGGCAGGAAAGGCTGGGAGAGGGAGAGAAAGGGCCGCAGAGAAGCTTTGCCTAGAAGACAGGGAGTGATTCTTGCAGCTGGAGAGAAAGTTGCCATTAGCTTTAATTTTTCGTCTCCAGTGTCTCCTAACGCTCATTAAAGAGAACATTTTCTCCAGCAGTGCCAACGGGCTATCGGAAGCTGATCTGCCAGCAGGATGGAGGCCTCCTCCTCTGCCTTCCCATCTTCCTTCCTTCCCTAGCATCTCTCCGACCCTGAAGGTGTGGGGGAAAGAAGATAGTGGATGAGACTGTCCTGTGCCAGAGCTCCTGGCCCAGTATCAGGTGTAAGGCAAGCATACATAGTCCATCCTCATGATCTGCAGAGTCTATATTTGATCTTGAAGGAAATTTAGAAATAAGAGTTGCCCTGGGTAGAGGGTTGTGGCATCATAGCTCACAGCTACCTCAAACTCTTGAGCTCAAGTGATCTTCTTATCTCAGCCTCCCGAGCCTCTGGGACTACAGGCGCCTGCCACAGTGCCTGGCTAGTTTTTCTATTTTCTATTAGAGTGGGGTCTCACTTTTGCTCAGGCTGAGGTCAGGCAATCCACCTGCCTCACCCTTTCGGAATGCTAGGATGACAGGCATGAGGCCAGATTCCACATCTGAGAATTCACCTCCTTGTTACCATTTATTCACAATTCTCAAATCAATACTTACATGTTTTTGCAGTGATTTGTGAACATCCACTAAGTAGCGAAAAATCTGAATCACTGATGCACTCCTTCCCAGCTGAGGCCGGATAATGCGATGCTGTGCCTGCTCCCTCCAGTGCTCGTGTTGTGAGCTCTACTTAGTGCCATGTTTTTCATATTTTGTGCTGCTTCTTGTGATTTCATTGGTCGCAGCTGTCCCCAAGCACAGCCCTGAAGTGCTGTCTGGCGTTTCTGAGCACGAGGAGGCTGCGATGTGCCTTACAGAGGGAACACAGGTGTAAGCCAAGCTTCACCCGGCTGTCAGTCACTGTGTGATGGTCATGAGTCGAGCGTTAGCGAATCAATGACAGGTATTAAACAAGTCATACCTGCACAGAAATACAAAAAAAGGTTATGTATTGACTGGTTGGGGACACTGTTGTGATGGGAAGCTCACAGGGACGAGGGGAGAGAACCCAACCCTGGATTTCCCCTAGGAGCTGGTTCAGCTTCACTAATTGGGTGTTCAGCAGTTCTAGAGAACGTGATACCCTTGCATAACAAAAATTAACTGTTAACTGAAGTACCAGGCAGAATGGGACACCTCAGGAAGATGCAGCCAGATGGAACAGGAGAAATGACCCCAAATAACCCAATAAATCAATTGTTTCAATGCCTCCTATTGCTGTTCCAAGCCGTCCCCGCCCTCCTTTTCCGTCAATAAAATCATACAGCCAGACTTGGTAGATGTGGGCAACTCCTGGCCACAGGAAGCCCTGAACACCAAGAAGAAAAGACCAGTTAGTTGTCAAAAGCTCTATGTACCCATGAGTGAGTATCTTCCTCCTATCCTAGGTGACTTTGTCTGTAAAATAAGGAGACTGGGTCAGATGATCTTTAAGACCTTCCAAACCCTAAATCGCTGTAACACAAAAAAGACGACATCTTCGTGTTCCTGGACGCGAAGGTCAGACCAAATGCTCTCCCAGCTCTCCACTGCTCCACCCATACCTTGTTTTTAGGTGACACAAACATTTCTTGAACAATTATTATGCGCCGTAATGAAGGTACATAATCTTTACCTATCTTTTAATGTTAAAAAAAACCACAAAATCTATATGTCAGGTACTGTTCTAAGCACTTTATCTGTGTGAACTCATTTAATCTTGGCAATGACCTTATGAAGTATTTATTATAATTATCTTCATTTCATACATGGGGAAACCAAGGCATGGCACACGTAGTTTTTCTGAGGTCTCATGGCCAGTGAGTAGGCACAATGGGGCCCACCCAAGCAACTATTGTCTAGCACCTGAGCTCTGTACCACTATACTCCCTTCTTCTACCTCTCTGTCCATCCAAGCCTTGCCACTCACTGACCAGCAGCAAGGGTGTCACCGGGGACTCTCAGAAATGCCACATGCCAGGCTTGTTTAAGCTGGGTCTGCATTTTAACAGGACCCCCAGGAAAGAAAAATGTACCTACTGCTTGTGCAGCCCTACTCAAGACCAGTTAACCTGCCTTTGGCTGAAAAGGAGGTGGAGCTCAGTAGGACCAAGCGGCCCGGCCTAGGCCACACAGGAAGAGGATGCAGACGCGAGGCCCGGGCTCAGGTCCTGACGCCAAGCTGGAGGAGCTCTCCTCGGCACTCGTAGCCTTCATGAAAAGCAGGAAGCTTTAGTTTAGTTTTGGGACCGAGTTCATATTCATTTGCTTGACAGATGAAGCTTTTCCTTAAAAGAGAAGCACCGAGGTGGAGGGGAGGCACATCCTGTTGACCGGGAGCCAGGCCTGTGCTGTAGCCAGCAGGGAACATCTGGATGAGATTAGAGGCCTGAGTGTTTGGTTACAGGACACGTCCACCCGGCCTGGCCACAGCCAGGCCGAGAGGAGATCTTGGGTCTAAGTTCCAACAGAAATAATAGTGACAAATAGAAAAAAGCTCAGGAGAACATTCCAGTTTGGGCTCCCAGCCAGGAGCAAGTGCGAGACTACTTTTTGATGCTGTCCCAGGTGGGACAGACTTTTTAATGATGTAAAGATTCTTTGGGGAGCAGTTGGGGTGGGGAGAGTGTAAATCCCAAATCCCCTAACGGCGCTCTGCCAAAGGACCATCCAGTTTCTGCTGTCACACTTCCAGAGCAGAAGCAGAAGCGGACTTTCCCCTGAGGAAGCAGATCTCTCGTCGAAGCCCTCAGACTCTTGCAAAGCATCCTGGTGATAAGCTGGAATCTGTACTGACCCTTCCAGACTGTGCTGTAGAGATGCAGAACAAATCCTTAAATTACGTGATGGCAGGGCGGCGCCTGTGGCTCAGTGGGTAGGGCGCTGGCCCCATATACCAAAGGTGGCAGGTTTGAACCTGGCCCCGGCCAAACTGCAACAAAAGAAATAGCAGGGCGTTGTGGTGGGCACCTGTAGTCCCAGCTACTCGGGAGACTGAGGCAAAGAATTGCCTAAGTCCAGGAGGTGGAGGTTGCTGTGAGTTGTGATGCCACAGCACTCTACCAAGGGCGATAAAGTGAGACTCTGTCTCCAAAAAAAAAAAAAAAATTACATGATGGCCCGTCTTATACAACAAATCCGCACTTGGTCCAGTTGTGGCAGCCGGGGGGACAGGGTGTCAGTGCAGTGAAAGAGGGGGAGTGGAAAAGTGCTCTCCAAGAGCACCCGAGGCAGCCTCACCAGGGGAGCACCTGACCAGAGCCTCTGGGAAGACAGGTGCCGCCTGCACCCTTGGAGTGAAGGGATAATGGTCAGTACAGTTCAGCACTTGGTGGCCAGGAAAGGTGACAGCACAGGGCCTAAGGACACACTTCCCCGGCTGCTGTCCAGCCAACCAGGAACCGATGGCCCTTAGAGAAGGGGCTTTGGGCCAGGTGTGAAAGGAATTGGGGACCGGGCCCTTTGATGTCAGACTTACCTAGGCCCTGCCACACCCGGCCCTGTGCCTTAGGGCAGATTAGCACAGATTTCCTGAATCTTCATTTTCTTCCCTGCAAAATGGGAGCTTTCATAATTACTTCCTATTTTTTGTGTGTGTGAATATGAAATGCTCAAATGTGTAGAATGTAGTTAGCACGGTTTCTGACCCGCAATAAGGTTGTTGGAGGCTTTTAAAATATTCTTGGATGGGCAAGAATAAAATCTTAACATTGCAGCCTTTCAAAATATTTTTTCCTGGGCAGGAAAGTAAGTAAAAGGATAACTTTAATTTCTAAGGCAGCTGGGAAAGCCTGTCCTTTCTCCTTGAAAAAAGTATGGGTCTTGGTTACGGCCCAGTTTGAATCTCTTTCCCTGGACTGCTGGGACACGAGCTTAAATTCCCCACTGTCCTCTAGTCCCCACAGTGATTCGAACCCTGAGGGCTTCCGGCACCATCCTGACTCACTGAATCTTTGCTGCCGCTGGGGTATTGTTTCCATTCCTGTTGCACAGATGTGGGATCTGAGATACATAAAACCTCAGAGAGGCTAAGTGACTTGCTGGAGGTCACACAGCTCCTCTGAGATGGGGCAGGGGGCACTTTCCCTGAGTCTCCCTATCAGCTGCTCTGCCAAGATGGAGCAGAGAGGTTCTCAAAGGAGGATGGGTTTGAGCCTGAGTCGGGAGATCTGTTCACCCCTGGACTCCACCTTGGCCTTCTCCCCCAGGCCCTTCCTGGGCTCTGTACCAGGCCCCAGAGCTGGCGAAGTTCCTCGTCCTGATGAGGGCAAGCGTCCCGCTCTCCCAGGCTGCAGCCCTCCCACCGGAAAGCGCACTCAGCTGCAGCTAATCTAATCAAATGGCCCCACAGCTGAGACCCCCAGTCCCAAACCCACCCCTACCTCCCACCAGGCCTCTTTTCTCAAATCTGTGATCTTCCTGCTTGAAATCACCTTTAATTTCCCTCAGGAATGAACAAGCATTTAGAGGTTTGGTTTCAATTACACCTGGAAAAAAAAAATTTGACACAAATTTCAAGCCAAATAAATTAGGCTTGAAACCACAGACCTGGGAACACAAAGCAAGGGATGAGGAGTGGCTGAGCTTTGTTGCTGGGGTGCACACAGACCCTGCACCCAGCCCTGGCCACTCTTATCTAGGCTCAGCTGCCCTTCCTGGGTACATCTCTCCACTGCCCTGTAAGGGCCTGCGCCACCTGCCTTGTGTTCATCGAATCTGCCTCTTTGTTACCCTCTGGACCTTCTCCCTCCAAAAGCCTTCCTTGATTCCACCATGGGTCTCTCCTGCACTTGACCCCTGTAGTCCAGTTCTGTGCTGACCCCCTCAGAAGGAGACAGATTCTGTAACAGCCTCTCACCTCTGAGTAGTCTCACATTCCCTTGCTGAATGCCACAAGTGAAACTACAGCAATTGTTCTTCCCACTTTCTATATGATGAAACTGGTTCCCTTTACCTAAGCCTCATTTCTCCTCCCCTCAACGACTGGAGTGAAGCCTCAACCATGCCCAGGTCTCAGCTGCAACAGCACCTTCTTCAGGAAGCCTTCCTTGATTGCTCTAGGCCAGGCAGAAGGTGAGCGTTGGAGGGAATCTGAGGTCCCAGCTATTGGACTCCAGCCCCTGGGCAGCCCTCTGCCCCTCCATAGTAGGTCTGGCCGGGGATGTGCAACACAATACCCGTGGTCATCAGCAGCCCAGCACTTACACATGTGCCGTCACCACCTGCCTATGGAAATGCATCCATCTGGGGAATTTGGAGTCCTTCTATTTGCTCCTGAGGCACGAGGGCAAATTTGGTCATGTCTATGACCAAATGGTTTAATAACCAAGTCTCCAAAGATGGGCCAGGCTCAGAGATGTGGCCTTACCAGAAAACATTCTGGCCCCAGAAGACACCAACTGTGAAACTGGGCTGGAACAAGACTGCCTCCACTTCCACAAAGGGGTTGGGGGGACTGGGTGGGAATCACTCCCACTCCCCTCCTAGGGCTGATCCCAGGGACTGGTACTGCTGTCCCAGTGGCTTATGCCAGAAACCAGAGGTTATGCCCCACCGCTCCCCATCTCTCCCCCAGGCCCTGGTCAGTTTCTCTTGGTGATTAGCAGTGTCACTCCCCCCACCACACTGCCCTCCCTAGCACAGGGCCACCAGAGGCTCACAGCCAGGTAGTTGAGGTCTCTGGTCTCCTGTTTCCCATTTTGTTTTTGTTTCCAACACAGCAGCCAGGCTGATATGTTATAAAGAGAAATCCTATTGCCCCTCTGCCTGCAGTCCTGACGAAGCTCTGCGTGTGTTCTCCTCTGTGTCGGCTCTTCCGCCTGGCCGGCAGCACCTTTAGAGAGGTGCCGGCCCTCCCAGGTCTACCTTCACTTTCGCCCCGTGTTCCCGGCCTTTGCGCACTCTGTTCTCCTGTCTGTGATGCTTTTCCCCAGTGACTCCTCTCTGACTGCTGAGAGGCCTCTGCTGCTGCCCAGGGCTCAAGTCCTCCAGAAAGTCTTCCGGGTGACTTGCCTGCCTTGGGTTACAAGCGTTCCCCTATGCTCCCCCAGAATCCACTCTGCCATAGAACCTGGCACCCTGTTTTGTTGTTGCTATTCCATTTTTCCCAGTAGACTGTGGGCTTTTGGAGGACAAGAGTTTTATCTGATTCATCTGTGAATTGATAGCACTTAGCAATTCAATCACTATCGGTGGGAGGAATAAGAAAGATATGGAGGAAGGTTGGAGGGAAGGAAAGAAGAAGATGATGAGATTGGGAAGAAGGGAGGAAGGGAGACCTGGAGGAACCCCCTGAGATATTTCAGCCACGTGCCTCTGGTCTGCTGCGTGGTACATGGCTGCCTGTGAAGGAAGCAAAGCTGATTCAGATGCTCCTGGGGAAAAGCCAGCTTCCCAAGCTCCAACTTCAAAATTGTCACTATCTGGTCCTAACAGCCCTCACCTCTCCCTGAGAGCTGATGAACTGACCCCCACCTGCCCAGTTTCACACGGCTGACCATGGCCAGCACCACGATGCCCACCTCACCTTCCTATTTCTGAGTCTTCAGCCCTGTCTCCCACAGGGGTTGGGCCCCTTGATAGGTTTTGAGGGTCCTTCCAGGGCATCCAGCATGAAGGACCCTCATCTCTGGGAAGACAGAGGCAGCAGGAGAGTTACAATGCAAGGTCACACGTAGTACAGAGGATGGATTTCTAGGAAAAGATGGAGCCGCAAGGCTGCCTCGCAGGAGGTGGTTAAGAGGGAGAAAAGTGCCTGGACTAGGGCTTGGAGGATGATTCCTGGAGACCAAGGGACAGGGAAGGACATTCTGGACGAGGAGGGGCGTGTCATGCACAGGACAAGTGCTGTGGTGCGGCCACTCCTCTTCCTCTCTCCCAGTCTGGACGATTCCTTCCCGTTCTAGAAAACCACCCCCAACTCCTGCCCGTGTGGTCCCTGCTGCCTGCTCCCCACAGAACCCCTGGTGCTGCCCTCTGTCTGCTCTGGGTCTGGGTGTGCTCTGTTCCCTGGTCAGGGGCCTGAACACAGTCATCTTGCTGCTGCCGATCAGGTGCACCCTCAGACCCAGGTGGCTTGTCCTTCTTGAGGTTGTCTCTGGAGGAGCCAGAACAAATGTGAGCACCAGTGTAGCCACGAGTGTAGGTGGTGCTGGGTGCCACGTGTGCAGGGACAAATATACATGGACACATGCATGTGGCCTTCCCCTCCCGGGGCCACCCGGCCTGTGCTAAGTAAGTGCTTGGCACTAGTCCTTCAGCAAGGTGTTTCCAGATAGAGTTGCGGTGACAGAGAGGCAAAACCAAGACCCAAAGTCACAGGCCCCAGAAGAAGTGAGACGAGATCTCAAATGCAAGGTGATCTGACTCTTGACCCACACCTGAAATGTACTCCCTGCACCCAGATTTCTTGCAGGACTGGCTGGACGGCCATGAGAGACAGTGCCAAGAGATCTTCCAGGGCTCTGCAGATGAGGAGGTCCTTAGGTCTCAGGCTGGGGAGGCAGTGCTGGTGACACCGGGTCCCTGGCCTGGTCTTGTTTGTGCATGAGTGACAGGGACTACTGCCTCAGGGCAGGCCCACGAGAATCCTGGCAGGACAGAAATGTTGGCCAGAGAAGTCAGGCTGCCCTACATTGTCCAATTTCTCTGGCACCAAAATTCCTGCTCCCCCTGCTTTGTGGTTGGGAGACTAAGCCCAGGCATACCGTTCTGGTGATGTCAGCGTGTGTAATCAGAATCAGAAACACATGCACGAAAGGGCCTGTGTGGGTTCAGTGAACCCAGGAAATTATACTTCAAGGGGAAGACCCAGCGGACAGCACCAGGAGAATTCCAGAAATCCACACTGTGTGTGTCTGGCGTGGCCCTGGGATCAGGCACGCTCTACACCCAGCCAAGTCTGGAGAAGGCTAAGAGCTTTGAGATCATTTCAGTACCTGCTGAATATCTCGGAGGACACGACACAAAGCCAACAAGGGCCCTGCGGTGAGTAAAGCGTTTTCACACCGGTCACTTCAGCTGTACCCCACAGGCCCTGTGCACTGGGCTGGCAGGAATGGTCACCCCCTTCCCACGGACAGAGCAGCCCCAGAGAGATGGAACGCCTCGTCCTAGTCACACCACTAGCAGGTGCACAATTGCTTATTGGCAGCTTCTCAGGACAAGGCACAGTGACACTTTGCACTTTTCACTTCATGTTTACATGTTCTTGAGGCCGAAGTTAATACTCTCATTTACAAATGGGGTAACAGAGGCCTGAGAGTCGAAGTGATTTAGCTACAGAGGGTCAGTGGCAGATCTGGGACTCCCACCACCCGTCACGTAACCACACATGATGTCTCTGAGGAGAGTGGGACCCGGCAGAGGCCAGCGCTCGGTGGTGCAAGCAGAACACAAGTTGGGAAGGAGGAGGCCTCTTGGAGCAGAACAAGGCCGAGGGAGTCGAGCCTCTGTTCCTCCCTCCAGAATCTCAGCAATGCTTGATGACGTGTGACACGGCCCTCAGCTGCCTCCGGGGTGAGAGGGGCCCCGGGCCTCTCCTAGCCCGGGTGGGCCCTGGTGGCTGGGCTCTGAGTGTCCTTTGGGATGAATGGAGCCCACAGTGAGAGTAGGACCTGGGGGTGGAGGCACGGGCACAACCGCTTCATTGTGTGGGCACCCAGCACAGGAACCTTGGGGGCCACGTGCAAATAAGCAGGCTTGTGGAGGCGGCCGGCCACAGGCTGGGAGTCAGCCAGAAGGGGGACGAAGCGAGAGAGGCCAGTGGGAGAAGGCCGGAACCCAGGCACACCCAGTTATGCTGTGAGCCAAGACCCAAAGGAGGCTGCCCAGCCTGTGCTCCTCTGTGGTGACAAGCCAGGGATGCCACAAGGAATGGAAGGTTTGTACCGTCACGCCCGTGCTGTGTGTGCACACACACCCAAGCAAGGCAGCATTTCAGGCCTGGTGTGCGCTCTCTGGACACAGATGGCTTCCGGAACCTTCAGGACACTGTGCAAATGGAATGTGCATGGACCTACTGTTCCCACAGTCACTGTCTGTCTGTCCTTGCAGTCACCTTTCCAGGTCAGCAGAGCAACAAACCCTTGTCCCTAAACATCTCTTCCAGATGAAGGAGCTCCCTCTAAGCTTCATTCAGTGTAGGAGACTCAAATACAGTAAATCGCCAGTCGGTAGAAAAGCTGGAACTGGAAACAAGGTCTTGAGGCTTTTAGTCCAAAATCTTCCTCTGCCTGTTCTCTGCAGTCTGTCCTGGGGCCTTGGGCCTGGGCGGGCCTTTCTGTGGGCTCAGCATTGGATGCCGCCTGGGTCTCCACTTCCATGGCCCCATGTGGTTCTCTCAGCTCACGTGCTGCTGGGCTTGGCCTCTGTCCTCTATGTCCAGGCCCTCTCTATACATGGGACACTCCAGGTCTCCTCCTGCCTGGGAGAAGACAACGGATGACGTGTGAACCTCCCAGACCAGGAGGGAATGTTTCAATTTGTTGTAACAGCAGCACGGACACATAAGGGAAAATCTCTTCTGTGGCATTTTCAAGGGAGAGGTGGGGCAGTGAGGGAGCAGGGGCATAATCCTGACCAAGGCAAAGGTCCTAAGAGAAGTCACTTGTCTAGCTTTCCCCTTCTGGGCACCAGAATGTTAGCTATGATAGATTTGTGCAGTGTGCTTGCCCTGGATATCTATCTCAAACTTCTCCATTGAGATTTTTTTTTTTTCTTTTTTGCAGTTCTTGGCCGGGGCCGGATTTGAACCCCGCCACCTCTGGCATATGGGACCGGTGTCCTACTCCTTTGAGCCACAGGTGCCGCCCTCCATTGAGAGTTTTTTAAATTCAAAAGCCCTTAAAATTGTTCAAGAGACCATTTTAGCCCATGGCATAAAAGGAGAACTATGTACAGTGAAATTGTGGCCGTCGTTGGCAATCCCCACCCCAGCAATTGCTGCAACATGTCCCCACGTGAGGTATAGGAGAAAAAGTTGGGTGAACACTTCCTGGGGCCCCGCCCCTAGCATGGAGCCACCCCCCAGTGAGCACAGTGCATGGTGTGGAATGTAAATCACTGGTTTTTATTTTCTCCTATGTGACTTGGAAATAGACTTTGTCCTATACTTCTTTTGTCCTCATCTGAAAACAGGACAGATGTGAAAGGCCTGGCAAGTGTCTGTGATCTGGGTGAAAACATCTGCTTCTAGCACACACGAAACAAATCAGCCAGGGCCAAGAATGTTCCACCGTGCTCGCTACCGTTTGACTTCTTTTATTAATAACTTGGGAGGATTGAAGGCAAGGGCTTCTGGCAGGAATGAAAGGAAATGATTCAAGAAAAAAAAGTCAAACCCATAAATAAGTTAAAGTCACTGATGGAGGGCTTTTGATCTTTTTTTTTCTTTTTTCAATGAATTATAGGCATTTCCCTCCAGAACTCCGCAGGTAGAGGCAGAAGCCAAGAGGGCTGTCTTCTTAGGAGTTAATGGTTGGGGGTGGGGGTGGGGCATGGCACACAAGTCACTTTCAAACTATGGGCTCTTCTCATGGGGTCTTGTGGGGGTCGGGAAGTCTCAGCTGGGCCGTGAGGAAGGCGGCAGCATGAAGGAGAAAGTGCACGAACTTCGGAATCAGGCCACGCTAGGTTTCAAACAAGTTGTGTGATCTTGGGCAAGTTCATATCCAAACCTTATGCTGCTTTTGAGTCCATCAGAGGAGAGAACGCCGACCTCCAGCAGATTTGTGAGAACTGAATTTGGTGGTATGCATTCACCAGGGTATTTATTCCTAAGTGCCACAGTAGACAAGTCTCAAAAGTTCCATGTCCAGACATAAAAAATGGAAATTAGCTCAAATGTACAATAGAGTTTGTCTAAATGGATTTTTATACATTCATACAGTAAAATACTTTGAAGTTATAAAAATGGCAATAATTTAGAAGTATATCTATTGCCACAAGGAGTTGTACTCAATATTCTAAATGAAGAAAGTGTTTGGCAATAAAATATTTTGTTCTTGTCAAAAACAAAAAAAGTTTCATGTCCACTGCAAGTTCAGTGCAGGTCGGTGGGGCTCCCTTCTGTCCTGTGACTCAGACAGAAGGACTGGGTGTTCCTGCTGCCTGGGGCCATGCAGGTCTGCCCCTGCCATCTCAGCCTGTCACTAGCACCCTTCCCCTTCCTCTTAGAAGTATCCCAGTTTAGATGACAAGTTACATAATTGTGTTAGACTTAGGGAGCAGACTCCCTCTGTCCTGTGGTCCCACCTTCTCTGCATGTGGCATCTGAGGTCATCATGGCAAAATGGCCTGTAAATGTATCAGCTCTGAAGTGACATATACCATACGGACCCTATTTCATCAGCTGGATTGGTCACCTAGCCTCACCTGAGAGCCCTGCCGTCTTCCCATGTGCCCAGGAAGAGGGAAGGTGGGCAGGGAAGGAGAGGGGGACCTGAGGTGGGCGTGCTGGCACGAGGTGAGGTTCTTGATGAGTATTTCGTTCATACTCAGTTCCTCCCTGCTCCCCTTTCCTTGGGAAGCACATGGATTATGAAGAGAAAAACATAGTCCTCTAGACATGTCAGATACCAAAACACCAAGAGTTGAGAGATATCCACATTTGTATGGTAAGGTGAAATATAGCCCCTTCTTGCTTCCAAAGGGCTTTCACACTCAAGAGCTCACTTGATCGTTCCACAGCACACACACAAGGCAATTGGAAGTTCCATATACAAGGGAAACCTGAGCTTCCAGGAGACACATACCCCCTCCCCAAGGCTATGAAGTGATGGAGCCACAATGTGCGTTCAGCTCTCCCACCTACTGTGTGGTTCTCTGTCCCGCTCTCTGTCCCAGGCCTGCACATGCAGAGCAACGCTGTGGGTACCCTCACCAGTGAGCCCACCGGGATCCCCTGAGCACAGGGCTGAGAGTGGGCCGTGGGCCTGAGGGGTCAAGGCTGCTCACCCAGGATCACAACAATAGCGGTGGAGGGAGCCTTGGAAGGCTACTTGCCCAACCTCTTCCTTCTTGTACTGGGGAAACTGAGGCCCTGTGGTCCCACAGGGAGCTGGTACCTGGCCCAGCTCACTCTCCACATGCCTGCTCCAGAATTCTTGCTGTGGCTCTGTTACCAAAGGGAGGAGATGAAGAGGTAGACTGCTACCTCGGTTATTCTGAAAGAGAGACGCTAGCATAGGCCTTGGGGAACAGGTGGGAAACACAAAGACCCTTGGATGCCAAAAGGCAGCGCATCCTCATAGGCTCATGTTCAGTGACAGGTGAGCCAGATTTCTTGGTGAGGACAGCCAGCTCTGTAAGGCCCATGCTTCTCTGTAGCTGTCCAGCTACTGTGCATGGAAGGTTGGAGAGTGCACAGCAGCTGGGCAGCTACAGAGCGGGATGTGAGCAGAGTAGAGGAGTGATGCTTCTGAACTTGACTGATAAGATCTGAACACACTCCTCTGTGCATTCCCCACTTTCTCATGGGAATGCTTACACCCTGCAAGTCGTGTATTGAGGATGGCAGAGCCTCGGTCTGCTTGGATTCCTGACTACCAGATAGGGTACAGCCACCAGCCACAAGATGCACTCTACCCCATCCCATGGCTGTATGCAAAAAGAATAACTCTACTATCCCTAAAGCATCAGAATTCTTGGGATCTTTGTTGTAGCAGCTTAGATTGGAAACATAGTCTAGAAAGCTAGGTGAGCTTTCCAGAAGAGATGGAAATAACTCATTCAAGTTGGAAGAAAACAGATCTGTGATCACGTAGACCTACATGTTCCTCCATCCATTTATTCTTCCAGCATAGTTTTCCCGAGCATGTTTGTGTGCCTAGGCAGGGAGCTGCATGCTGGGCATGCCCTGATGATTTAGGGACTCGGGACACGTCCAGTCTATTTAGGGAGCTAGCCAGTTAGGACATACAAGCCATTAACCCAGCCTAGATGGCAACAAAGAGGCTTTGTTCCCTGGAGAAGATGACACGTGAGCTGAGGTGTGGAGCTGGGGAGCAATTCTAGGTTGGCTGTAGCAAGGTTTGAGTTTAAATAGGAGGAGAGATGATGCCATCCAGGAAATCACAAAGAAATCTGAATTCTAGCCATCCACCATGCACAGGACAGCCCCCTACACAGAGTTTGTACTTGATCCCGTGGGCAATGGGAGCCACAGAAGAACCAGGAGCAGGAGAGTGATGTGATCAGATCAATGTTTAAGGAATATCTCTCCAGCAGCTCCATAAGGGACGGACAGAAGATGGAGACTAGGCTCAGGTGAGTCTGTGTTTCTCTGAGACCTACACCCAGCACCATCGCTCAGGCCACCATCACCTCTCATCCGGGTGACTATAACCAGCTCTAGTTTTGTTTCCTCTGGTCCTTTCTCCAGAGCTCAGTGTGATCGGTTCCTCTAGAGCACAAGTAGGATCATGTCTTCACCTGCTTAAAGCCTTTAGAGCCTGCCCATTGCCCTTTAGACAGTCCCTGCATGGTCTGAGGCAGGTCACTCTCACGGCATCCTCTGTGTATGAACAAGCTACATGCTCCGCAGGAGAATCACCCTCTGGCCCCCCTGGGCCCACGGCCTGTGCTTTCCTCTGCTTCCCTCACTCCTCACCTCCCCCATCCTCCCTTCTACCACTTCATTTCTCAGCTTAAACATCACTTTCCCCACCTCTACCACTTTCTCTCTTGGGTGCCACTTCCACCCGGGAAGCTTCTGGTCCCAAGGCTAGGCAGGGTGCTCCTGCCCCGTGTCCCCACTGCAGCCTGAACTTGCCTTTGTTGTGGTTATTGCCTGGTCATTGGCTCGTAACCCACCGTACCACAGCAATGTGAGGAGGACTCTCCTGTCACCTGTCCCATCTGACCTGGGGGAGGAAACCACTGTGCATTCGACAGGTTGCAAAATCCCCACACCAGTGCACACCTCAAGCTAGCACTTGGCGTTTAGTGTCCCATCATCTCTTTCAGTTTCTTTCTCTCCCTTTGGGTTCCCAACTCCTTCAGGGCAGGGACTGAAGCTTATGTAGGTCTCTGTCCCCAGCTATGGGCAGTCCCTGCCTTCTAAGGGCTCACAGTCAGTCTCAGGTGGCACCTATGAGCACAAATGACTTTTTATGGGTGAGATTGACAACGAGAAATGACACCACCTCCACGCTGCAGGAGGTGTGGAAAGGGTTGGGACTGTGCTGTTGAGCACAGAGCGAGGTCATTGGTTCCATTTGGGGGCTTCTACAGAGCTCCCGGGATTGGACATTAGGGTCAGGGACAGGACAATCACCACGGTGGGCTAACTTTGACTATTGCTCCCCAAATCTCAGTGTTTTAGCCGAGACAGAGTATTTTTCTTGCTTCTGTCACAGTGCAATGCAAGCTGGCAGAGGACCACACAGCCATTCAGGACCAACTCCTTCTGTTCAGAGCAGGAGTCCCTGATCTCGGCATCTTGACACTTGGGAACTAGATGATTCTTCATTGTAGGGGGCTGTCCTGTGCATGGTGGATGGCTAGAAACCTCTCTCGCCTGTACACCCTCGCTGCCAGGAGCACAGCCCTCCCCCACTTGTGACTACCAAAAATGCCTCCAGACATTGTCGATCTTCCCTGGGTGGCAAGTTCGTCCCAGCTGGCAGCTCTGCCCTCCTGTAGCACCTTAGAGTCCCCCCAGGGGGCTTCCTCCCTTGGGAGCGGAGGGAAGGGGCAGAGCGTTGGGGCACAGGTGGTAGACATCGTGTCTCCTCAGATTCTGCCAAGCTGACTTAGTCCCATGTCCATAGCCTGGAATAGTGATCCCCAAACTCTTCCCAACCTTTTTGGTACCAGAGACAGATTTCATGGAAGACAATTTTTCTGTGGACTGGAGGTCAGGGAAATGGTTTCTGGATAATTCAAGTGCATTACATTTACTGTGCACTTTATATCTATTATTACTTTGTAACACATAATGAAATAATTATTCAACTCACCAGAATGTAGATTCAGTGGGAGCCCTGAGCTCATTTTCTTGCAACTAGATGTTCCCCAGCACTAGCATCACTGTGGCAGCTCCACCTCAGATCATCAGGCGTTAGATTCTCATAAGCAGCCTGCAACCTAGATCCCTCATATGCACAGTTGACAGCAGAGTTCATGCTCTTGTGAGAATTTAATGCTGCTCCTGAGCTGAGAAGTGGCCAAGCTCAGGTGGTGATGTGAGCGTTGGGGAGCGGCTGTAAACACAGATGAAGCATTGCTCACCTGTCACTCACCTCCTGATGTGCAGCCTGGTTCCCACCAGGGCATGGACCAGTGCCAGTATGTTGCCTGGGGGTTGGGACCATAGGCTTAAAAGCCTCTGAGTCCCTCCATCTGCTATGTTGACTTAGCACCTCCTATGTGACCATGGCAGGGTTGGTCAGACACATTAGTCCCTGCTCTTATGAGCCTGTTTCCCAGCTGTGGATCTGAGCCTTCCTCACACACAACAACCTGAAGGGTGGATACGAGCCAGTGCCAAGGGGACCCAGCACAGCACACCAGCAGCTGTAGGAACCCCCACAGAAGCTGGAGGTAACATAGGACTCCAGGGGTGGGAAAGGCAGGAACACTGGGAAACCTGGAGGGGTTTTATGGCTGAATGAGAAGTACATGTTAGCAAACTAGAGTATCAGGGCTGTGGGGGTAACGCAGAGGTCAGGATGCTAGGTGAACACAAATCCTTCAGTTCAGTGAACAGTGAGTGCTTTGACTCTTTGGATGGACTAAATTAACCCTAACCATGAAGGAGTTTACTGGAAGCTTCTATAGGAAAATGGCTGTTTCGAACCCCGTCTGGAGCCTCTTCCTCCAACAGCAATGAGAAAATGCTTGGAACGTCTCCACGGCAAATGTTTCACGTGGGGTAGCTGGGAATTAATTAGAAAAGCAAAAAAAAAAAAAAAACTCTCAAGTCAAAACACATATCTCACAACCTATTAGCATTAAGATTAGCATTAAAGAAAGTTGGAAACTATAACATTTTAAGCACAATTTATAAGTCTAATTTCCTGTGTGGCACTCTCAGATAATAAATGCTTTTCCTTCAAGTTGAAAAGTCCTGGTGGAAAGTCGGGGGTGGTGGCAGGGGGAGAGGGCAAAAGAAAGAAAAAGTTAATTTAAGGCCTATTAGTTTATTTTTAGTCGCCCAAGATCTGAGGGGCTGAGAACATTTCCCTTTTCTGATGGAACAGGCCTTCCTGTGTAGTGAGGAAGTCCCCTGACCTCGGGCCTCCTCCAAGGTGCTACTGATTTTTGACAGAATTCCTCAGGCAAGGGCTTTGAAAGAGGCTAAGCGGGGCCTGCAAGGGGAGGGTGATCAAGGCCTGGAAGGGCAAGGTTAATTGCTAGGAGCAGCAGAGACTGGGGCTGCCGGCCGGGATGCCTGCGACCCAGAGGCTGCTTCCTGTACTGCTCTGAAAGAAGTTGGGTCGCCCACCGCTTCCATAATAAGACATTCCTGTTAATTTGCAGGGAGCTGAAAGGGATTTCTGTTTTTAGCTTTGGGTCTGTGGCAACTGTTTTGTTTTAGATGAAAATTAAATGGGGACAAGGAGCTGGGGTTGGTTGGGGGAGGGGAGGAACCATAATTGAAGTGCATTACTGGTAATTACCTCGTCCTTTCTTTCACTCATCATGTTGACAGAGAAATCTATTACCCGGCAGCTCCGTTTCCACAAATTGCCCTTCCCTAAGGACTTGGGGAGGGGGTGGGCCGGTGGTGCTGGAGGAAATCATTGCTTTGTTCCAGAAAGTGGGACTCCAGCCATCTTCGAGCTCAGCTCCAGCTGTCTCCTAACCAGAGGGAGGGAAGTGAGCAGGGTCCCGCTCCAGGCAGAAGGAGTCACCTGGGAGTCTCCTCCCCGCGCTGTGCTGCAGACTGTGCAAGGCCAACTAGGTGGGTGGGGTGCAGCCTTGTCCCTGCCTCAAAGGAAGACTGCCTGCTGCATGGGCGCCCCTGCGTGCGCGAGCAGCCCTGCTTTGCAAGCTCTTGTGTGTTTGTCCAGAGAAACAGGAGATGAGCCGAGAGGGCCGAGGGCCATGCCTTCTGCTGTCATTTCTGGGCGCCAGCCCTGCCTCGTACTCCCTCTTGCTCCCATCTCACTTTGCCCCTCCCCTTTCCCTGCCCTGCCACCTCCTGCACTGCCTACCGGTTCACCTTCCTCTTTCCTCCTGTCTTTCAGGCTTCTCATGGCTTCAGCCTCCCGAGGGCCAGTGTTAGGGAGTTGGGAAGAGTTATGTCCACCCCCATAGGATCTCCCCTCCAACCTCCTGTCCATCCTCCCAGATCAGGACTGGGACTTTGGTGTGTGCTGGGGCTCTAGGGACCCACTCGAGTGTAGAAAGATGAACTTGCGGAGGAAAGAGTCCAGCAGAGCCTGCCCGACTTCCCCACCTGCCTCCCCTCAGCATTACTCCTGCAAATGCCTCGTATGGCACCACTATTGTGAGTGAGGGGTCAAGGACACAGCCAGTTGTGGCCCTGGGGCTGAGACTAAGGACACTGGGCTGCCCCAGTCCTGGTCTCTGGCATCCACAATAATGTGAAAGCAGCAGAAACTTTGACCTCAGGGTCTGGGGGAAGATTGCATTCCTAATACATGGCAAAGACTCTGGAAATCATTTTTAATAAAGTGGTTTTGGATTGTTCCCATTCCCCTGGTGTCCTCAGTGATGTGCTCTCTGCCTGTCCAGTGAAAACCATTCATGGTGGCCCATGGGAGCCTCCCTGTCCTGCACCTGCCCTCCGCCTCCTCCTTCCACACAGAGCCCAGAAAGAGGCTGCTCCTCCCCAGGGGACCATGGGAAGGGCTTGGTGTGGGGTCCCAGCTGGTCTCTGTCTGTCTACAGCTGCCAGGCCATCAGCCCCACTCGCCACCCCAGCTGGTTGTCGAGCTTGAGAGACCACGACACAACAAGAGCGTGGCTTGCACTGGTACGTGGCGGGGACTGTGCCTTGAGTGAGAGTGTGAAGGGAGACCCAGTGCCCACCAGTCTCCTGAGTGCTCCTGGGACATGGGCTGCCATCTTTCTCGAGTCCTTGGCCTTTAGCTCCTGGCCTAAGGCCCCCAGCCTAAAGCAGGAGTGAAAGGAACATGTCTGCTGATGGACTTGAACTGAGAACTGTGTTCCAGTTCAAGTCCAGGGGAAGGACCAGGTTTCTGGCACACGGAGGGTAACCTGTAACTGCTTGTTCAAGTAAGATGGAGGATTACACTACGCCCATCAATGCTTTAGGATATAAAGGAGGACCAGGATATAAAGACATAATCAAATCCTGTCTACAAACCCCAGAAGGACCAGGCTATAACGACATAATCAAATCCTGTTCACAAACCCTGGAGGGTACCTGGGAATGGGGTGGCTGTTTGAGGTCTCAGGCCACCCCCGCTCCAGCTGGCCTCACTGCTCTGTTGACTAGAAGCACGCTTGGCACCCCCTCCTCCTGCACTGCAGCAGCCTGGGTCCCAGATGGAACGGCATCCTGACGACCACATGGATCCCTTCCTTCCTTAGTGGCTCTAAGAAGCCTCCTAGCACAAGGTCTGAAAGGATGGCTGGATCTGTTTCCACAACAGCTGTTGGATATCCTCGAATGGTGAGGCAGTATGAAGACTTGACGTCTGAGAAAAGAGCCACAGCCTATGAGACTTCCCAGAAGGCCACCTGGCCACTCCTTCTTTAGGAAAATCAAACAGCTGCCCAATGTTTTAGCTCTGAGAGGCTCAGGGCCCATAGAAAGAGAGTAGCTTTTGCAGTCAGATAGATCTGAGTTCACAATCTGGTTCTGTAATGCACTAGTTCTGTGACCTTGGACAATATCGCCTAGGCTGAGTGAAGTTGAATTTCCTTGTCTTTAAAATATAAGGTCAATGACACCACCCACAGTGTTGCTGAGGGGATTAGGGAAGAAGGTGATGGCTCTTGTAAGGTGGCTCTGGACAGGTGCCATATTCCAGATAGAAGGTACGCCCTGCTTCCTGAATGGATCTTCTCCAAATAAGTTAAGGACAGCTGTACAGCCCATGACTCTCTCATACAGGATTGAAAGGAACGTGACTCTGGAGGAACTACCAACTCTGACTTTTTATCCTGACAGGTCAAGGTGAACACACACTAAAGGGAGTATGTATGTTGGTCTCAAAGACAGACAAGTTGTCGAAACCCCCATTTTCTCATTGGTCACATGTGTTAATACAAGAATGGAGGAGGAAAGCAAAGGAGTGGGGGATGAAGAGGATTCTGCTTTATTCAGTGCTTTCCTCAAGCATCAGTTGGCTTAGTGGAAGCCTCCATCTTACTTGAACAAGCAGTTCCAGGTTACCCTCCTTGTGCCAGAAACCATGCCACATGCATGCACAGAGGGTGCCAAAAAGTGTATATACATTTTAAGAAAGAAAAAGATGATATTAAAATAGAAATACTCAGTATACACTTATAACAGAAGATGAATACAAGTCATGTTGAGCACCTCTTATAATTGCAAAAATCAAATGTGACTAGAGTATTACTATTTTAATTTTTTCTACACTATATTTCTTGGCACACACACACATCATCATCATCCCATTTAAATCCTCAAAACAATCCTGTTGTAGATACTATTATCCACATTCGTATGTGTAGTGGGCAGAGGCCTACTAGGGCACTGGTTTCCATGTCAAAGCCTTATGGTTGAGTTTCTGAGATGATTCTTTCTTCCTCTGATCTCAGGTGAATGCTCTTCAGAGGGGCTGGAGCTGGGCTGCCGGCGTCTTTCTGCCAGCCCTACCCAACCAGGAGAGAGGCATCTCATTTCAGGAGGAAGGGGTTCTGGAGACGTCTGAAAGCTCCCAGCCCTCCCTTGGTGTGGAGCTCACTCTCTGCAGGTCCGGGATGGAGGTTGGTGTGGTCCACATTGAATGCTCGGAGTAGCTGTTGCTCAAGCTGCTCCTGGGTACGAGTTTTATCCCTGAGGATGCATGTAAAATGAATCTCCCGAAGAAGGAGACACAGTGATAGAGGGCAGAGGAGGCACTTTCAGAGTGACAGCTGACTTCATCCCAAGTGTAAATAGTGGGAATCAGAGGCCACATTTACCCACAGTTGTGGAGGGAGGGAACAGAGAGCGCACCCACCCCAACCTCCTCATAGGCCTGCTGGGCCCAGAGAGCAGGGGACGCCTGTCTAGAGTCACCTCCACCTCCCCTTCCCCATTGCCTGCTCTCACGGCACTATCCCAATATCGCGGTGAGGTTAATTTCACTACGAAAACACTCTCAGGGTGGAAAATCCCCCAACTGTTCTTTGCTGGGTTTAGTTTTTAGAAATTCAAGGACGCGCATTTCAGTTTTTTTTCAAAATGAATGTTTAAAATTCAGGCATCTTTTGTTCCGCTCCCTCCTGGAAGAATAAATCTGGGCCCTTCAAGATCACGTTTAACAAGCGTAACAGCTTGATGAAATGCTGATTTTCATATTGTTCTCAAACTGCACAGTTGCAGAAGCCAATGCCAAATGAAAGCAGGAGATTTCGAAGGAAAAAGCTTAAAATTTAAATCCACGTTGACAAATCCGAGGGTGAATGGCGGCGTGATGAGCTCAGGGTTGTCATTTTTCCGTCAGCCTGGAAAGGCGGTGGGGCGTGGCCAGGGACACAGGCTGCGGTTGGGGACCTGGCTCAGATCTCAGCCCCGCCGCTGCTGGCTAAGCCACCAAGTACAAATTTGTTTGTAAATGATAAGGAAATCTCAGCTGGCTGTGAGGATTTGGCTAGGTTTTGTGGCTTCGTGAGGCACAAATTGACAAGAAACTTGAGAAAGGCAATGTCTCCCTTGGACAGGGCTGAGATTTGAGTTTACTCAAATGAAGCTTTGAGTTTACTTGTGGTGTTGAAAGAGTAAGGAGCTTGGGAGGCATCGTGATGGATGGAAAAAGGAATTGGAGTCTGAAGATGGGATTTTTCTCACTGGCTGATTTGTCATGTGGTCCCTGAGCTGATAGATTAGAAATCATGTACAGCACCCACATCAAGGGCAAGTCCGAGGACACCTGGAGCAGAGGCTGGTACTGAATAAGTAATTTCAAAGGATGAGTGAGCCATGGCCATGCTGGACCTCTCCTGGCTTGGCAGGAACGCTTGTAGTGATTAACTGGCCATGAACGGGTTGAGGTAGAGCAAGGACTTCACACACACACTGTAGTTACCAACCCTGGACCAGTGCGTTCCAGGAGGAGTTGAAGACGTCATGTTCTGTGTGCACACGACATGGGGTTGATGACGTCATGTTCTGTGTGCACACGACATTGGAACCACTCACTGCAAAAGCACCGAGCTTTAACCCTCTGGAGAGCTGGGCACTGGGTGCAGGGCCACTGCACAAGTCCAGGGGGCGCCCTTCACATTGGCCACAGGGAGCATGTGCCTATAGAGCAGTGTAGCACGATGGCACTGCTGACCAGGGATTTAGGAGACCTGGTTTCTAGTTCCTTCTCTGGATCTGCCACTAACTCCCAGTGGGGCTTCCCTGCTCCAGGCTCTGGTGCCCCCACCTGTGTTTTCATCCACTGGTTCCCAAGTGCTCTTCCTGTTACCAGCACTCAGGATTCCAAGTGCTTGAGTGTTGGGAAGGTTCTGTTTGCTTTGCCAAAGGGTCAGGTGCAAAGCCAGGCTGACCCTTCAGGCTGTGGAGGACAGTGGTGGTGCTTGTGGTGGGGCTTCTGGCATGGGGCAGTGCTGCTAGTTCTGAGGCTCTGAGGCTCCCAGCACAGTACTTGAGTGGCCATCCCGTTTGGACACCACCCAGAGCAGGCTCCAGCCTTCCTCTCCTTGCCCAGCCCCACCCTCTGCTCCTTGTGCAGAAGCTCTGGGGCCTCCTAGCTAGGCTCTGCCCTGGCCCTGATGTGTCCTTCCTCTGAGCCTCTGTATGAACCAGTGCTTCTGCCCAGAATGCCTTCTCCCTATTCTCGAGGTCCCACCTGAGCAGAGCCGTCTTAGTGAGACGCACCAGGACTCCCTGGGCAGAGCCGTCTCAGTGAGACGCACCAGGACTCCCTGGGCAGAGCCGTCTCAGTGAGACGCCCCTAGACTCCCTGGGCAGAGCCGTCTCAGTGAGATGCACCAGGACTCCCTGGGCAGAGCCGTCTCAGTGAGACGCCCCTAGACTCCCTGGGCAGAGCCGTCTCAGTGAGATGCACCAGGACTCCCTGGGCAGAGCCGTCTCAGTGAGACGCACCAGG
>CAUYRH010126698.1:0-30994 GCA_963574655.1 Perodicticus potto
GAGTTTTGATCATGACTAGATCTCCAGGAGGGAAAAGTTCCTGTTTTAGTTAGTATGTCCCTCCCCAAACGGGGAGCAGGACTTTCAGGGATGATTAGGGAGGCATGAGAGAACAGCAAGTCATTCCAATTGCAGCTTAGAGGATGGGAGAAAAATTTGGTAACCGGCTGTCCAGACACCCCCTGTATAGTTATGGATTTGGGAGATAAAAGACCAGGATTAGAGAGAAGTACAGAAAAAGTTGCTCCAGTGTCCAAAAGAAATTTCTCTCCTGGCGCTCCACTATAAGGCAAACCTGGGTTCTTGAGGGGTGATGACACAAGCTGGAGCCATGAGAATTTGCCCCAGGCACTCTCAGTCCAGTTTGGGCTCTGATGGGGTCCCTGTTCCAGGAGGCCTTTGCATCTGGGGACAGGCCACCCTCCAGTGGTCACCCTTGCATTCTGGACAGGGGCCAGGTGGCTTGCCCAGCCAGTGGTATTGCTGGGGGCAGTCTTCTCTGGAGTGACCAGGCTGACGACATTGGAAGCACTTGTTTTTCACTCCTCTGGTTTCCCTCCGCTCCTGAAGGTTGCTCCTTTGTCAGAGTGCCATTACTAGAGCTGTCATTCTTTTCTGTTCCTTTCTTGAAGAGAAAGTTTAATCCTTCTCCTTACTTTTCTTTTGCTGTCAAATCAACCTTGGGAGCAAACACATGTTTCCACACACCACCCCTTTGTCTCTGGCTAAGTCTTGGGAGAACCATTCCAGTTGTGGTTTGGAATTTACGCAGCATTGGTGGCAAAATGCAATCACCCTGGGTGAGTCACACACCCCCACTCCCCACATAGATCCCAGGTCACTGCATTTGAGTCAGACAAAGTGTCTGTTATTCATTTATTGGCTAATGGAAGGTGGACCCCAGGAGGCACTGCCTTGCTCACATGGCCCTGAACAAGGAAGGGGCTTTCTTCAGTTTCAAAATTCAGGAGCCATCGTGAAATGAGGGCCTAACACTTCTGAGAAAATCCAGTGAGGACAAAAGTGGGGACAGGTTTCCAGGAGAAATCACTGAGAGGACAGAAAGCTCAGTTACGCAGGTGGGAAATTTAAGGAAAACTGCGTCTTGCCTTTCTAGAACCTCTTCATATTCAGTATATATTTTTGATGTAAATTCAGATTAATCGTCTTTGGTGAACCTTCAAGTCAGTAACCCTGAAGTGTGAGTTCAACGTGTTTTGTGGGGCAGGCTGGTGGGGAGGCTGAGACCGGCTATAGGAGCAGATGCCTTTCCTGCTGGCATCGCCCTGAGCGGTCAGTCCAGCCCCAGATGTATGTTATACTCAGCTAAAAAAAATCATTGCCCTAATTATGTTACTCTTGAGGGGATGCTTTCTGGGAGTCTCATCTCCCTCCTGCCCCAGGGGGTTCTCAATAAGATGACTGTATGGCTGTGGGGCTTGTGCTGTCTCCTAACGTAATTATGAATATTACCCCTATAACTCTCAAAAGAGCGACAGGTTATGTGATAAATTACATAGTCACCCTACTTATCAACCTATATCTGCACCACTTCCCCCAACTTTAGAGGAAGTCTGTTGTGTAAAATCTTCTTAATCACTCTCGACATCCTGTTGGTCACCTTTGTGGGTTGATGCTCTGGAAAGGATCAAGCCTCAGTCACACCATGCATAAAGTTCCCACTGTTTCAGAAAAACATGTCTGAAAGAAGCCTTAAAACAAATAAACAACAGCAACAACAACCACAAAAAGTTGGGGCAAATTAAGTGGTTTGAATTTCTTCCAAAAACCAAGACATAATTGAGTAATAAATATTGTTTCCATTTGACATCATTTCTTACTTGGTATTTTGCATGAATGGCCAATCTCCCTCTTCTGAAATCTTTGAAGTACTGCCTTTCTAAGCCATTTTTTCAGTTCCTGTGGCTCCCTCCTTCCCTGCTTCAACAAGCCCCTCACTCTCACTCTTCTGCTGTAGGTCCTGTCTTCTGCTTCTTGTTGCCGGATCCGCTGTGCGTGTCCAGCTTGCTACCCTCGGGCTCATCCGTCTTCTGAAAACTGTGCAGAGCCCTGTGGACGAGGTGTACCTGGTGATGAGCAGAGGTAGGATTATGAATGTGGGATGTTTTTGCAGCCCTGAGTACCACCAACCGCATTATCAATGTGCATTTTGCTTTGGAGACCTGACTCCTTTGCACTTCATTATGACCCTGCAAAACCATTTGCTGTGGGATTTTACTACTCCTGTTGAATGTGTATGTACTGATATTTTTATGCATGGAAACTCATTTCCTTATGACAGGGGACATTTAGATTCTAGTCTATACTAGATTCCATTCTTCTTCCCGAAAGTCTCGGGACTTCTGTTTTGTTCTCTCCCCTTTCAGAACTGTGTTTGCACATAAAATTGGATTTTTTTTCTTAGTAATTTAATTATTCATAATTCTATAATTATTTTCCATATGCAGTCTCTGTCTCCCTGAATATTTTTAAAGTTTACTCATGGAAGAAACCATGTATTCCTAGCCCTGTTGGATCTCTTACAGAACTAAAGTTCTCATTAAGGACGTGAAAAAGTCGCGTTGATCAGTGTGACAGGCTCTAGACCAAGGGTCAGTGCCGCTGCTGTCTGTAATTTTCAGACACAGAACCTGCTTCCGTCAGGGCTTTTGATCTCAGACATTAGAAACCATTTCCAGCTTCTTTAAACGAATGTGAAGATGCTGCCTGGATCTGCTGTAAAGTTCTGTGGTTCTACCAGAAAATTTAAGGAACAGAGAAAACCACAGTGGTGGAAGCAGCAGAATCCAGAGCAGCCCAAATTCTCCATGCGACTGTTGTCAGTGGTCAGACCCCGTGGTCTTTGTGGAGTTGCTTCACAATTCAAAATCTAGAGCTGAATTGGGTCCTAGGCGGTGGTGTGGACAGGGAAGGGTGGGCTCTCGTGATGGGTGGTGTTTACGAGCCTGGGCCAATGAGTGGCTCTTCCTTCTGTATGAAGCCTCAGACGAGCAGGGCGGTGGGGGTGCTGCCAGCCCACGGGGTCTCTCCCCTTCCATCCCACCGCGGCTGCTTCCATTTCTTCACCCAGGAGACAGGCGTGTCTCTCTGCTGCTCCACCCTGCATTTATTTATAGCTCATCTGGGCCACTTGTGCATTTGCAGATTCTGTTCTATGCTTTTATAACCTGTAGCAGCGACTGGATTTCTATGCAGAAAGGAAGGAACGATGACGCAGTATCAATGCTGACTCTAAGAGCGCTATTACTTTATGCCTTTTATCCTGGCTGCAGGGAGGAGACCAAGGGACGCACTGGGTTTGGTACTTCCTGTGCCCTCTGCCCTTCATCCCTTGGCTAATTCAAAATTATATCCTTTCCTTGTAATTAACTGTAACCGTAAATGTTAATGGCTTTCCATGAGTTTTGTGAGCACTTCCAGAGAATTTTTTATTATAAGCATGGCCCTGGGAATCCTCAGGCTTGCAATTAGTGTCAAGAGGGAGGTTAGTCTTACAAAACAACTTTGCAGTTGCCTAAACTCCCAAGAAATTGACTTAAGTCCTTCCAAGAAGGCACCAGAGCTACTGATTCCTCTTAGCATATCACATCAGTTATTTGGAGAAAGACATTAATTATGGATTCAATTTTGGTACTTTTCATTACAGGCCACACCCCTCTCCTAATTTTTTATTTTCCAAATTTATTAAAGTAAAGATGTTTGTTAAAAGAAACTAGCCACTTAGGACTGTAATATCTAAAAATGCTTTTATTCTTTTTAAAAATGGTGTTAGCAAGTTTTTTTTAATAACTAAGGAAAAAGAGAAGAAAAGAAAAAGGAAAGAAAAAATTTGTCACATTGGTTAAAGTTCAAGGAGTAGAAAAAAAATTATCTGTGGGAAAATAAATCCCCTGCCTTTCTCCTCTGATAAAAATCTTAGTTTTCAAAACAAGAATTGCTTTCTTCCTTTTAATTCAGCATTTATGCATTTATTAATGTTAAGGAATCTCTTTTAGATTGATTGACACCCTTAAGGTTTTGTTGTTTGTTGGTGAAATTTCAAGCCACACACTAACAGTTTCAGTTCCTCTGCCTCCTTATTTGTAATTAGCAGGCCCCATTCATTTTGTTTCTATTTTCTATTTAAATTACATTTTTATTACTCTTTTCTCATGCCTGTCAGCTACCACTTTTTACACTTTTTTTCTTTTTTTGGTACAAACAGAGTCTCACTTTATCGCCCTAAGTAAAGTGCCGTGGCATCACAGTCTTTTTTTGAGACAGAGTCTCACTATGTTGCCCTTGGTAGAGTAGAGTGCCGTGGCATCACAACTCACAGTAACCTCATAGACTCTTGGACTTCACTGATTCTCTTGCCTCAGCCTCCCAACTAGCTGGGACTACAGGCACCTGCCACAATGCCTGGCTATTTTTCAAACTTTTTGATTTGGTACCTTTTAAGAAAATATTTGCCCTCTCCTTACTGAATCAGTTAAACTATAGGTTTGTTATTGAGTTCACACGATATGTGAAGCCCCACTTAATATTTTGGGGGTCACATTTTGTAAAAATCCAGGCATTTGTTACTGAGTCTTTAGATTTGATGTGTGTGTATGTTTGCTAGTCTTCAGGGATGACCTTTACTTTCAGACCCCCCACAACATTCTGTAACATCATCTTCATGACTGGGAGGAATTAGACACATCTCTAAAACTCATTATGAAGGTCTACGTAACAGATATTATTATAGAATAAATTAAACCAAATCAACTGTGCTGTAGCAGGTAATAGCACACACAATGTATGTATCAAGAACAGTTAAAATACAGATGATCTAAAGGAATTTGACTATTAGCAAAAACCCAGTTGAAAGTGTCTTTCATTTTCATTGATAAATCTTGGATCTATAGAAAATCCTAAAATAGTAGCTTTAGAAATAAATTGTTTAAATAAACTGGCTTGAGACAGATTATGAACTTAATTAGAAAATTGTATCTTAGTTACATTCTCACCAGTACCCTCAACCCTCTTAGCAGACATAACTAGGAATTATAATGCTGTTGTAATGTATATTAAGAGAACCATAGATTTTTATAATTCTCTATCTAATTACTAGATTTTTATGTCTTGTTGGTAGACTTTTTCCTCTTTCATTATGAAAAGGTGTTGTATTGATAGAGGTTTCTTAAGTTTTGACAATGATAGTAGCAGGCATATTCTGAGCGGTGTGTATATACCAGGTAAAGCATTTTTTGTATTTTGATCATTTAATTCCACACAAAAACATTATGTAAAGGTTCCATTATTATCCCTATTTTACTATGCGAGAAATAAACTAGTCCCAGGAGAGCTTAAATAACAGGTTTGAGAGGAAAATGGAGCCAGTGGTGGGGGGAGCTGAGAGGTGATCCTAGTTAGACTCCGAAACTCTCACCATCGGAAACCTTAGAGCAGAAATAAACTGGATGATCATGTCTGCAAATAGGGTCATGATTCAGCTACAGACACTGTGCCCAGTAAGTTAAATCCCAGCTAGTTCATGGCAAAACAGGAACCACGTCTCCTGACCTCCTTTTAGGGCATTTTAATAGCATTTTATTTTCTGTCTGCATATTGTTAGTTCATAATAATCCCAGCCTCAAAACTTTCAAGCTGAAGACACACAAGGAAACTTCTTACAAGCTACAACCCCTCTGTGATTTCTATTACAAAGTCATCAAATCATTCGTTTAAGAGAGAAAAAATTCTGTGGCTCTGAATATGTAGATTCTTCCAAGCAAAGTAATAGTTCACAGAATCGAATGCTTTCCCCTAAAGCAGGTGGAGAAATCCACACCTGAGCCCCTTTAGATTCTGTAGCTTGCATCCTTAGTGACCGTGAAGTACGTGATTTCCATGGAAAGTACAGAGAGCAAACAAGCTTCAGTACACGGTGGTGCTTCAGGGATCTGTTTTTTCTCTTGTTCTGATGAATCCTAACCTAAGAAGGTGTGTGACCTGTTTGGATATTGGTCTCCAAGCACATTCCTTTTCAAAACTTTCTGCTGGAGTTCTCTTTATGGCCGAGAGAGGTAGCCTCACTCCCAGACTCCACGTGCAGGGTACAGCGGCCTTTCAAAAGCGAGGGTGCTTTAAAGTAATAGACTTTTGTTTGCTTTAATTTGAAAATAATGTTCTACATCGTTTATTCCTTAGTGAAATTACAATTACAGTGGTCACTGCAGAGGTGTGTACCATTTCTTTTGTTGGGGAGTCGTTGTCACCAGGTAGTCAACTCTTGACTTGAGTGAATGGAAGCTCCAGTTCAATGCACACAGGTGTAGAATAAGTGATTCTTGGAACTCGTAAGGTTAAACATACAGGTTTCTTGCCACAGAACCTCTCAGGATGTTTGGCACATAGACTTCTCAGTTACAAAGAAGAGGAGCCTACTAAGCATTTCCAACATATATTGGGCCATGTAAACAATTTTCATGCAAAGAACCCATTTTGGGAAAAGGCTATTCTAATTCATTGCCTTGTCTCTGTTTTATTATGTAGATTCCTTGTTGTTTAAAATAATCTTTTCATTGAAAATTAGATATTGTAAGCATGCTATTGTGATGTCAAAAGAGATTTATATTTTGATCACTTTTTCTAAATCCCATCATAAAATTTTATCTGCTTTTTAAAAAATATTATATCTTGTTTTTAAATTTTCAGATTAAGATGAGAGTACAAATGGTTAGGTTGCATTTTTGCACTTTTTAGGTAAAGTTTGAGTTGTATCTGAGCCTTCACCCAGGAGCTGGGCCATGTACCATCACATTGTGCTTGTTATTTGAGTAAAGATTTTACAAGATTGTCTCCAATCTTTCTAGTCATAGGACCTTTCTTAGCCTCAATTCCTTAATTATTAAAAATAAAAACCTTTCCTATCTACTCCCCAGTGTTTTGAATATGAAATTACATAATCAAATTTACAGTGTAATCTAGGAAATAACAATAGTAATGTAAGACATTATCAACATTGAATTATTATCATCATTATATGACTGCTCTCAGGCCCACCTAATTCTCTGTAAGTGTTGGATAGAGTTGATGGAGATTTATCATCATCGCTGAAGACAATTTGAAGTCAAGAATGATTGATTATTTGAATAAAGTATGAATTTTTCCAAGTAATTTCTTCCCGACCATCTCTTGGAGAAAACTCACTCTATATGTTGATATGGGTTGGATAGCTTTAATTTGTTTCTCCTTATTTGCTCTCAGCTATCACAACTACCATTCCCATGGGGGGCATTCTTTGTCTTATAATTTATTTTTACGTGAGAAGACAAAACTGTTTTAGTTTAATGCATTTTTTTCCTTCAAGTTTCCTGTGAGTGGCATTTATGAGCAATTTCAGATTTATTCTGTCATAATGGCATTTTAAAAAGATTATCCTTAGCCATTATGATGGATTTAGAATAAAGCAAGCTAAAAATTTTATCTTTACAGTGAAAAAGCAAGCTCCTAAATGTCTTTAAACATAGTCCATCTTTCAGAGACCTTTCCATTTGGAGATAAGTGTGTCCCCTGAGTGTATTGAACAGCAGTAATTCATGGCATGTATTCGGCATCATGTATTTTCGAAGCAATCTGCAAGCATCAATGCATTTCCCCACCCAACAGTCTCAGCACTGAGGAGCAGATACGGCCTGACCACCACCTGATCTGGCATCCGTGCCCCAAATCACTGAGCCTTTGTTTGATTAAAAATCATCACTGAGACAAAAGACAGGCCAGAGACAAGCTCCTTTCTCTACTCACTTGTACTTTACTTGCTCACAAGTGGGATAATCCGTTGCCATTTCAGTGGGAGCTGCTTCCCCATCACTCTTCAGAGGGATTTGCCTGGGCCGTAACTACGGTGACAAGCTGCTGTTTCTAGGTCCTTTTAGGGAAGTTTTTGTACTCACCCTTACAGGTCCAATTCAGATGTCATTTCATAACTACAGTGTGTTCCACAAAACCTCTTTTTCTGTGTTTGTGTCTTGCCGTTATTTATTTAGTTTCCCACTCCTGTATTCTCACAAAATTTTAGACGTATTTCGGTTTTAGCTCTTGCACGAGTTTGGTGCAGCTCCGTCCGGGACGGAAGCATTTTTGTGGCCCATAACAGCTCATGCGTTCATCTGTTTATCGTCATCCATTAGCACAGTGTCTGGAGTTTGTAGGAACTGAGGAGCCCTGAAGTTCCTATGAGCAGTTGGCCGCTCAGGGTGGGCCCTCACCTCGCCTCTGCCCTTTGTTCTGATGGATGTGAAGAGTAGCCGACAGGATCCAAATCAGAAGGGTTCAGGAGGTCTCCCTGGAGGCTTTCCTGCTTTAGCTAATTTCTGGGAATGATGAGGTGTTACTTTGGTGGAGAGGGTGGGAAACTGTGAAAGCACCGTGGCGAGCAATGGCGGACCACTCCTCACTGCGAATGGTCCACCCCCCTCCTCATCCTCAGCGCCGTCCGCACCGCACTCACATGGCCACTTTCAAGGTGCCTGCTGCTGTCCTTGGTGTCACACAGACTTTGTCTCCTATAATAATCACCATGGTCATGCAATGTAGAAATTAATCATCACTGTATTTTTTCCAGAAAGACTAAGAAACTTTCTCAAGTTCACCGAGCAGTCAGTAAGGTAGTCAGGACTGAACTTGGTGACACGAGGATGTGTCTTTGTGTACTGCTAGGGCCACCTGGATCCACTGGAGGCTGCTTGCTCTCGGAACACCTGCTGACTGTGCCGTCTCTCTTTTCTCCTCTGTCTATGAGCCTGTGAGTGGTGAGAAGCCCAGAGGCTGCATTCAGTGGAACTTTTCAGTTCTGTGATTCTGTCCTGAAAGACCTCCTATAGAAGGAGTCCCCATTAGCTGCAAACGGAGCTGTGATCACAGGAGGAACGAGGACAGGAGCAGAGACCATTATCCTCTCTTCTAAGATGTCTAAAGCAGACCATGACAGCTTTCATGTTCTCACTCCTTGCTTTGAGCTCTACACCTTGAAGGCCACCTTTCTTCTCTGGTCCTCAAAATGGTTTTATTCTCAGAATTATAAAAGGCAGTGCTATTAGTGCATACTCATGCTGTTTAAGGAAGCAAAAACTTTTTCAATCTTGAGTACAATTACTTAGTGGGTGTTTAATTTAAAACAAGGCAGATTGAGCTCTATTGCTTGAGGTTAAGGACATGATATATTCCTTCCAGCGCTTTGGACCACTGTGCTCGCTCATTGCCGCGTCAGCTGGAGCCATTTGAGAGCTGCAATATACCTGGTACAGAGTTATTTGCAGTGTATGTCAATCAAAGAAATTAATGAAATTTGCAAAGCACTGTGGCTTTTTGAAGACTGAGAAGTCACCTAAAATTTCAGCAGTGACTTCCCCATATTGTAAAGGGTCATTCCACCTTCTATCCAAACATGCTATGTCAAAAATTAATGCAAGGGACATTTAATTAATATTAAGAGGACTTAGGAATGCACATGTGGGGTGAGTGTCTCTGTGTGTTTATATGTCATTTGGGGTGTGGAATATTCACTTGGGGATTGAGAAAATACATTCTAAGTATTATTTCTTACTTTTCCCTTCTTTTTCTTTCTTTCCCTCTCTACACACACACATATATATGTATTTATATATACACATATGTATTTTGCTTTTCTAGACAGTTTTAGATTCACAGAAAAATGGAGCAGAAAGTACAGAGATTTCTCATGTGTCTCCTGCTGCACAGGGGACAGCCTGCTGCTCGTCGCCTTTCCCCACCAGAGTGAGGCCCTATGACGATTGAAGACCATACCATGAGTGACACTCCGCTCTCAGCTAAAGCCCGTAGTTCCTCCAGGGGCCACTCTTGGTGTTGTGCACCCGGTGGGCGTTGTTTCACTGCCCTAAATACCCTCTGTGCACGGCCTGTTCTGCCTGTGCTCCCTATTAGCCACTGGTGACCCCTCATCTTTTTACTGTCTTCCCAGGTTTTCCTTCTCTGGAATGTCATTTAGTTGAAATCATGCAGTATGCAGCCTTATACATATATTATGCATCATTCAGTGCTGAAAGGATCTGAGCTAGCAAGCCATGGAAAGACGTGGGGAAATTTAAATGCATAACTGCTGAGTGGAAGGACCCAGTCTGAACGGGGACATTCTGCTTAATTCTACCTGGAGCACCATGCCACAGACAGATGTTGTGTTCTGTGAGGGGCTGATGTACAACAAAGGTCCCGTGAGATTACGATACTGGGCTCGGCACCTGTGGCTCAAGCGGCTAAGGCACCAGCCACGTACACCTGAGCTGGCAGGTTGGAATCCAGCCCGGGCCCGCCAAATAACAATGACGGCTGCAGCCAAAAAATGGCCAGGCGTTGTGGCGGGCACCTGTAGTCCCAGCTTCTTAGGAGGCGGAGGCAAGAGACTCACTTGAGCCCAGGAATTGGAGGTTGCTGTGAGCTGTGATGCCATAGGACTCTATCCAGGGTGACAGCTTGAGGCTCTGTCTCAAAATAAAAAAAAGATTATGATACTATATTTGTACTCTTCTTTCCTATGATCAAATGCTCAGACACCACTGTGTTACAGTTATCCGCAGTATTCAGGAGACTAACTGCTGTGCAGGTTTGTGGCCAGGCAGCAGGAGACTGTAGAATCCCACGTAGCATGAGTGTGCAGTAGGTTCATGTTAGTACACTGAGGTTTACACAATGACAGACTTGACTGATGACACATTTCTCAGAACCCACCCCTTACTGTCATTAACTGATGCGTGACTACGTATGACTTTGACTTATTCCCATCCGTTGCTTCCATGACCTCGAGTAAATCTTAACCCTTTGGCAATTGGGTGTATTTATTCACATATTAGCCTGATTCATCTTACGTATAGTTTGTTAAAAATTTATTATAAAAGGTTATATGCTTTATCTTTCCCTATAAACACCTTCTTTTAGATTGTAAAAGTCTAAGATAGAGGACATGGCAATGGAAATCCACAAAACTTTGGATACATTGAAACTCAGGAAATCATTAGCAGGTGACTTCACTCTTGGTCTTAGAAGACTTTGTAAGGTCCCTTTATAACTGATGGTCTTGGACTAAAAAGCACTACAGGACAAAAATGATACAGAGTGTTGAATTTGTACCCTTGTTACATTAATGGCTAGGAAAGTATTCATTGGAATTAAAATATTCTATTAAGTACTGTAAGCTTTGTGACATTCATTTAGAAATTTTCAATGTAATTAGATTAACAAAGACTGCCTGGACGAGACAAAATAATATGATGGAGTTTCAAGAATACATACAGGCTACATATGAAATTAAAGAAATAATAACACAGATTGTAAAAGGCCTGTTTGATAAAAATAAGACAAATGAGTACTTCAGATAGTGACAAGTGAAGGGTGAGACATAAAAGGTTTTTAGATGGGTTGGAAAGAATAATTATTTTTAATACATCAATGAAAGTTTCACAGGATGGTTGGCATGATTTAACAAAAGCATAATAATAAATTATAAGGCATAAAATATGTGATATATTTGCTGTGATGATTAGATTCCTAAAAGCTTAAGGTAGCAGACTGAGATAGCCAACTTAGTGTTTGAGTTATGTGGGATATAACAAGAAAAAATAGAAATAAGAGATAGAGCTAAGGAGTAAAGCACTGAATGCTCTTATATAAATATTTTATGAAGGTTAAAATGAAGCAATTAAGGCTGCCCACTAAATATACGTTGTAGTAGTGCAGTTTCATAGGCGATAAAATGAGTAACAATTCTTACTGTATTTAAGAATTTCCATTTACTAATTTCTTACCCATTGTAAATGCTTTAATATCTTCGTCCACTATCTCTAAAAAAAAGCCGTGCTGTGTCAGCTGTGGCCCTCCCAGCCACCAGCCCCACGTCTGATGGGTTCTCATTGAATCACTCAGAGTGGTTGACCCTTTGTCCCAGGCTTTTTCCGAAGCCCTTTGCTTGCCCTTGGGATATGAGTCTCAGGTGTTTTTTCCAAGCATAACTTCAGCACGTCCTTGAGAGCTATTGTCTGTCTCTCATTGTCCCTCTGTGTGTGTGTACGTAGACCTCCGGAGAACGTGTCAGGGAAGAAAACCTCTTATTCACTTTGTCTTTCATCACGTTGTTATAAAAATGAGAGCTAGTAGCTCTCAATTATCCTCAACTCTAAGATCTGGGCCTTTAAGCATATTTGAACCACTTCTTATAGTTGTGGACCAGGCATTTAGCACTTTTTTTCACATATACAGTACTTGAACTTAGAATAAAGGATTCTTGGTTGGCAAGATTTAGTGCACCATCTGGGTGTTAATAAAAATAAACCAAATTTGCTCTCTAAAGCTCTTGAAATAATTGTTTCAGAAAAAAATTAATTGATGTAGTTATAATAGGCCATATTTTTCAAAAATTGCAGAGTAATTCTCATAGCAAAGAAATATTTTTTAAAAATAGTTGCTGATGCCTTAATGTAGGGATTAACACCTGGAATTTCTTCGATCTTTGGAGTTCTTGAATTCTCACTTGGCTGCTTCCCCTGTCTCTACTTCTTTTGCTTTCTACATTTTTACCCATTGCCAGAAGAAAATAACAGATATGAGACTTCATGGCACATATATGCTCATCAGAGGCTGAGATTCACCTTAGAGGACGTTCCCTAAGAAGGTCATTGAACTGGTGTACAGAGAGTCCCTGGCTCCCGTGCAAACTGTGATTCATGGGTCTCCGAAGGCCTGTGTTGAGCTTCTCAGTTTATAGCTCTAGAAAGCTTAAGGATGGGAGGGCTCTTTCAAGCTTGTGAAGAAATTATATGCACAAGTGGAACCCCTATTTCTCCATATATTGGTATGAGCACATCTGCTGAATTATTAGGGGTTAAGACTCTAGGGCAGCGGTTCTCAACTTGTGGGTCGTGACCCACAGAAACTGTGTTAAAGGGCCGCGGCATTAGGAAGGTTGAGAACCACTGCTCTAGGGAATCTCAGCAGTTATCAAAATGCAGAGAAAAAGGATGGCCTTTCTGGAGTATGAAGAAAAGGAAGTGAAGGATTCATAGCACCAATGCCACATGAAGGATTCATAGCACCAATGCCTTAATTTAATAAATGGGAGGATAAACACCCTGGTGTTCCTACTTTAGGAAACTAAAACTTACCTCCTAATGTAAAAGAAAATGAAAATTAGCCTTGGCCAATTGCAGGAAGACAAGTAGGCATTAGTTATATTGTCTTGAACTTCCTTGGTGGTTATTCCAAATAAAACAAGTGATCACATTTTTAACAATCCGGTAATTTCTTGGCTCTGTTTCTGCATCAAAGCCTCCCCCAACTGCCTTCAGCAGAGCCAGGTTGAAGCTGCTGAGTTCACAAACTGCTGTCTGCTCAAACAAACTCTTAAATTTTAATATGTCAGCATTTGTCTTTTCACAAATGCTCACACACTTTATATCACAGCATCTACCCACCTGCTGCTTTTCTCTTTCTTTCTGACCTGGGCTGAGCAGCGGCTAAGAATGGAGCTTCTGGTCCCATCAGAGCATTAATTAGCTGTGTGGTTGAAGCAAAGGGACCACCAATGTAAAAAGACCTGCTCTTCATGACCTGTGAGAGAATTTACAGCTTGAAAAGTGTTTAATTCCATGCATTTCTGATCTTTGGATATATCTACACCTTATGATCTCTGTGAGGTCATAGCTTCTATGTCTGCCATAACCAGTGGAACACTCCTGGCTGACTTGGGCACTTGAGACTCTAAACTCCTTCCAAAGAGATCAAGAATTAAGGATACCCTTCCACCACAGATTAAGGACCCCACATCATTTTCTTGTTCAGAGATGAACTGTTGGTGCATGGGGTAGGGTTAACTCTGAAGCTGTTTGTGTGAGACCAGGTTTCTTCAGACTCAGATGGAAAGATTGTCAGAACTAGAGATTTTGAGCCTTGTGAGCTGTATCTCTATACAAGTAAAGTGTAGGAAAGAGTAGTGGAATTCTGATGAATGTGCACAAGTTCCTACGAGGCAACACGCCCCCATCCTAAACAAACCCCCCCTAAAACTAAGAAAATTCGTTATAGAACTCATAGATGATTGATCTAGGATGACCCATTACTCACCTGATAATCACCTCATTTTATTTTACTTAATTGTGGATGGTGTAATGAACAGTTATTTTCTGGTGAATGTCAAGTCAAATTGGATTTCTTGTTAAGGGTTTTTTATTGACAGTGAGGTTATTTTCTTGAGGTCAGAGTTGTATGTTCTCTTTCTTACACTGAGCTTCTGAACTTCGTTAATTGAAACCTCTGCTCCCAGAGTTGCAGTCAGGTATGTAAGTAGTATAAAAGGTAGATTTTTCGTACAGGAATCCAGAATGTGTTACTGCTAATCTTCTGAGCCATTAGTGTTATTCATATGATAAAATGTTAATGTTTTTCTTCTATTTAAGTGCATTTCTGAACATACCTCAAAGCCAAGGCATGCTGGGTTGAAATGAGGAATGTGATTAGATTTGATTTTAATAGAACATAACATTGATGGAATTGAGATTGACCTCATTATGACTCTCAATTCCACACTAGATCTTTGCTTTAGGCATTAAAGAGCATATGGTAATAACTTTTTTAAAAAACTTTGTTGTTAAAGATTTAGTGGAAAGATTATCTGAAATACTTTCCATCAAATATCTTATTTAAATAAGTGGAATTCTTTAAAGCATTCATAGAGCTGATGAAATTAAAGTTAGAAAAATCTATTAGGTTATCTTACTTCTCCCAGAAAAGGATTACTTCAGAGGAAAGGGGCAGGAAAATGATAATAAAGGAAATAATTATAATATTAATATTATAGATGAGAGGGAAATGGATATATTGAGTTGGTTAGAGAAATCAAATGGAATAAATCATTCTTTAAGAAATCTCTTAACCCCTTTCTTATATATTAACTTTGTATGTCCTAGGCATTTACAATGAAATCATAAGCTATTTTTGTTGTTTTTAAACCTAAGTGATCTTTCCTCCATGAACTCTAAGGAAGATAATAAACCTAAGTGATTTTAAAGGTGTTTTGTTACAAATAAGCACCTGAAATTCAAATTTGATTGAAAACTTATAAAGCAAATTATTTGCTTGTATTACCGTAATATGCCTCACCTTTTTTGTTTTGAATTCTCAACATAGAACTCTGTTTAATCACACCTGTATCATATTTTCAGTTTGTTATATAATATGCACACGTATTAAAATGACATTAAGTTGGGTTTTATGTTCAACTCCAAGTGAGGAATCCTATTGTGATCTAATAATTTATTTCTCTGAATGAGAAGTTAGTGTAGAAGAATATAGGGTTATTAGGGAATAACCAAATGCTTTACTGATAAATTAACATAAATGGACTTTTTTTCCTGGACAGAGTTTCAGGTCCATTGCTGTACACACTGCTCCTCATTCCCCGGGTCACTGCCTCCTGCAGAACAAGGAACAGGTGCCTCCAGCAAATCCATCTCACCCCTTCCCTCATGAAGAGAGATATTTGTTGCGTCTGCACCTGATACAGTTTCGATGAAGTCCTTCTGGCTGAATGCCTCTTTTCTTATTTTATGGATGAGAGGAGAAAAACATATTTCCATCAATTTTTCAACCTATACATGTTTTGCTTCAACAATCTGGGCCACGGGAGGTGGGAAACCTGAGCAGTTGTTAGATGGTGCGTTTCATGGAGGGAGCCACAAAGGACAGAACAGACTGAGTTCTGAAGAGGAGGGACTGAGAAAGTGACGCCAGATCAGCAAAACAAAAGTAAGAGGCCTGGAGCAAATTAATCAACACCAAACCCATAAGGAGTCTGGTGAGCAAGTTGCTTGCTGTACCTTTAACCCTTAATACACGGATTCATTTTGAATTTTACTAGGATGGAAGACTTAAATGTAAGCTGATTCTAGATGCAAAACAAGTTGCTCAAATTTGTAAGGTAGACTGCACTTTGTAGGAAAATATTTATTTTGAGAGAAATTAATAGTAGTACCTGAACATTTTGCTAAGTGTTTTACAGTGTAGAGACCGTCTACTAAAACATTATTGTAAGATATGAAAAGTGCAGAAAGGTGGCATATTTTTCATTTACTTGGAATAAAACTTTGTCTGCCTTTATTTAAACAAATATGATTCTATCAGTACTAAAACGGAAAGTTCATAGATGATAAGATCACATTTTAGAACTTAATTCTAAACTTCTTAACCCAGAAACTTCAACTATTTTTAATGCAAAACTTACGTTGATAACAAGAGACATTCTGTTACAAACCAAATTCTTGTTTTTTACTATCAACCTATCTCAGTTTGTAAGATGTTTTATTTTAGCAGAATTAGCTTTTGTAGAAATCACTTGCCCTGGTAACCATCGCATTGATCTCACGGTAGAGGACATTGATGTGCTCGTTCGGTTGTCTTCACATCCTTTGGTGTGACGGCAGCTGCAGAATTATCAGTGGCATACTCCAGAACTTAAAAGCTCATCTTCTCAAAACTAGTAACGGGTTGTAATTGGAGATTCAATTTGAATGCAGCATAGACGCAAAACATAACTAGTCCATGAAACTCCCAGGCACGGGGAAATATAGTGTGCTGTGAGGTAGAATTAGCTGAGATGTATGTTTTGCATAGTAGGACTTAATGATATCAGAAAGCTCTAAGAAAGTATCTTTGGTGTTTTTAAAGACTTCGGCAGAAAGTTGAAGATTCGAGGAGCATTGTTGAAGGTTTCATCGCTTCTTTCAGTAAACAGCTGGGACAACAGCGAAGAGAGGATTCGGGAAATAAGTGGTTGGCTACAGAGAGATGGCATTCCACAGCTAGGGGAAAATTTCAGCCTTGCCTAAGACACAGGTGGTCTCTGGGTAGGGAATAGGAAGGCTTTTTGTTTTTTTGGGTTTTGGTTTTTTACTCACAGTAAGTCTGTAGTAGTTTTTTTAAAAAAATAGAATGGGATACTTTGCTATCCCTTTTTTGGTTGAGTAAAAAACCAAAACCAAAAAAAAAAAAAAAAAAGCCTTCCTATTCCCTACTCAGCCCTACTATGAAGCTAATCTGTACCTTTCAAATGAAGGCTAAAACCCAGTTATAGCACAAGAAATGGGGAGGGGGGCAAAGGAGAGGAGGGGAGGGGGGAGGATGGGTGGCGGGAGGGTGATTGGTGGGATCACACTTATGGTGCATCTTACAAGGGTACAAGTGAAAATTACTAAATGTAGAATATAAATGTCTTCATATAGTGATTAAAAGGCCATGTAGGCTATGTTAAATAGTTCAAGGAAAATATTTCAGATTGTATATGAAGTCAGCACATTATGCCCCATGATTGCACCAATGTACACAATTATGATTTAATAAAAATTAAAAAAAAATAGAATGGGCTGCATTGGAAGGTAGAATTTTTTATTTCTGGGGAAGGTTGGCACCAGTGGATGACTTCTTAGTGAGAGAACTTTTGAGCTGGTTCGAAGCATAAGTGAATTTTAAATTTCCTTATCATCTGTTTATCTTTTGTACATCAAAACTATTTTTATAAGGGTATAATTTTTTTTTAAAGACCAGACAAGCTAATCAGGATCATAAGATACAGATATAAATTTCTCTCATTAGGAAAGAATTAAGTCATCTCTACCACATTCTGAGACAAATACACAGAAATTAAAATTTACAGAATTAAAAAACACATTTTTTTTTACAACTCATCTTCTTAAAGTTTGGGATTTCTATGAAGGGCTATTTCATGTAACCCCACACTGGGGAACTGTGATAAGGCAGATCAGTTCGACTGATCAGCGTAGAGGAAAACCCTGGAGAGAATAACCTGGCACCAAAGGTGGGATGAAGCTGGGGCTGACTCTCCTGGAGGAGATAACTGGGAGGATGTGCGTTTCCAATACACTGGTGTGTATTAGACCCAGTGTTCTGGCCTTCATGATGCTGAATACACTTGGACGTGACTATTGTCCCAGCACTGCAAGTTCAACCCGAAATTTTTCAAACATTTTAAGTCAAACTGTTATGTGCATCCTGGCCCCTCTTCTCCCCCTCTCCCCACTCCCTCACTTCCCCTACCCCCCATGATGTATTAGATCATCTACTGCCCTCATATGAGAATTGAGCACCATCTCTTCTTAGACCACAAGGCAATAAAGGTGGAACTCAACTCCAACAAAAACGTTCATTCTCACTCAAAGACATGGAAATTAGACAACCTTATGTTGAATGATAGTCGGGTTCAGGAAGAGATAAAAGTGGAAGTTGTTAAATTCCTCAAACACAACAACAATGAAGACGCAAGTTACCAAAACCTGTAGGATACAGCAAACCCAGTGGGATGCAGCAAACGCAGTCCTAAGAGGGAAATTTATCGCAGTAGATTCGTACATTCAAAAAACAGAAAGAGAGCACATCAACAAACTCATGAACTATCTTATGGAATTGAAAAAAGAAGAGCAATCTAATCCTAAACCCAACAGAAGAAAAGAAATTGACATGATATTTAAGTAAATTCATAGCGTTATAACTACAAGTACAAAGGACAAATGGATTTGAGCATAAACACAACTGACTCATTGTGGGCAATGACTCAGCCAGGCACAGAAGCCCACAGCAAGAGGGCAGCCCCTGGTCCAGGTGTGAACATGGCGTGCCTACCGGTCATCGGTGGTGTTGAAAGAAACAGTTTCTCCTTGGGGGGTTTATGTGTTGTCAGTGACGTAATTTGAATGAACCAACAAAGGCTCATGTCCAGGAATTGTACCAAGTAAACAAGGAATATAAAGATGTGTAAGACATAGTCATTCCAATTTAATAAAAGAAAAGTTAAAGCAGTGAGGCTCTCTGGACTCTCTTGCAGGCAACAGTCTTACCAACGCCTTCCTTTGGACTCTGTCTTGAAAGGGAATGAGTGCTGGTTGTATTTTGTTCTCCCCACTCTACCCCCCGATACTCAATGAGTAACAGGGCAGTATTAACATCCTGGCTTTGTTTCCTTTTGATTGCTTTTTGGTCAGCTTGAGCCTGAGAAAAATGTATGCACAGTGCTTAAAAGCATCAATTTATGCTGAAAGCTTTGGAATTATCTTGGGGCTGTTATGAAGCCCACTGCAAATTGACGCTGCAGTCATAGAAATGCTGGAAATCAAATGGATTGAATGACACTCGGTATACAATGTCAAAACATGTTTGTATTATGCCTTCGAACACAAGCCTTGGAAAGACTGAGCCATTTGTGGGTTACAAGATTTTTACTAGATGTGTGCTTTTTATAAACTTGTCTTTGTATTTTATGAAAGTATTACATGTTCACCATCTCCTTCTTACCCATCCTTACAAAAGTTATGCCACAGTTTTATTAAATTAATATTCATTATTTTGCAACTATATAAATATTGATCATAGATAAGCCACTTAGTATTCTATGATTATATTTCTTTTTCTGGCTTGTTTTGTTTTGTTTTGTTTGTCTCTTATCTCTTCAATAACAAAAAGTTTTATTTAATTATTTTTAGAGACAGAGTTTCATTTTGTCACCCTTGGTAGAGTGCTGTGATGTCGCAGTTCACAGCAACTTCCAGCTCTTGGGCTTAGGTGATTCTCTTGCCTCAGCCTCCCGAGTAGCTGGGACTATAGGCACCCACCACCACGACTGGCTATTTTTTTATTGCAATTTGGCCAGGGCCGGGTTTGAACCCACCACCCTCAGTTTATGGGGCCAGCACCCTACTCACTGAGCCACAGGCGCCGCCCAATATAATAAAAAGTTTTAAAGCACATCTGACTTCCTGCCATCTTACAAGTGTTTCTATCTAATGCTATTTTCTTTATCTGACTTACTTTATAAAATATTCCTGTTAGCAGAATTAGAAGTGCTTCATTACTTATTGTCTAAGTCAATGAAATTTCATACAGGTAAATATTCCATTTATATCTCATAGATACTTCTCCATACATATTTGAATCATTATAATATTACAAATGTCAATTAAAATATATTCATTTCTTTTGGAGGTAAAATGTATTAAGGGTACTTCTTTTTAAAAATGTCTGAAATATAAATCTATGTTTAGAAGTTTATGATGCCTTCAAATAGACAACATTGTCAGTGGAAAAAATTATGCTGCAAGTTTCTTTTTATGTTGCTAATAAAATAAAACTGTGTTAAGTAAGAATACATTAAAAATGATAGTTGAAGATAAAACGCCACTAAATGATGATTGTTTTCAAATAACAAAAGACATAATATTTACCCGGCATTCTTTGCAGCAACCATTCCAGGTGAAAATTTTATTTAACTTGGCAAATAAATGACATTTATATTCTTAAGTGGAGTAGATTGCTAGAAAAATGAACAGCTCTGCCTCTATAACCAGTCTTACCACTCTTTTTAACTAGTTAGATTTTGGCTTAAGCTAAGATTGCTTGATGATTAATTGCTGCTTAATTTATACTGTGACTGGTGAGTAGATTGAGGGCTTTCATTGCTTCTGCAGTGTGTGTGAATGTAGCTGAGCTAGCTGAATACAGAAATTGCTGGAGGACTCCTGCAGCAATTTGTAGTAACAAACAGTAAAGAACCAAAGGCAGGCTGAGGTTTTAAATAATGCCTCCCTGAACCTGAACCTGTGAATACGTTACCTCCTATGACAAAGGGGACTTGCAGGTGTGATAAAATTAAGGCTCTGGAGAGGAGAGTAGTGTCCTGAATTTTCCCAGTGGGAGCAATGATGTGATCACATCTGTATTTGTAAAAGGGGGGCAGAAGAAGGTGAGACTACAGAAGTGGACAGGTGATATGGTGATGGAAGCAAAGAGGAATTGAAAGATGCTATGCTGCTAGCTTTAGAGATAAAGACAGAGTGATAGGCCTCAAGAATACAGGAGTGCAGCTCTGGAAGCGGGAAAAGGATGCTCTTCGTGAGTTCCAGTGGGAGAATGGTCCTTCTACCAGTTGGACTTTAGCTCAGTGAAACTGATTTCAGACTTACAGCTTTCAAAACTAGAAAAGAATAAATTTGCATTAAGAGTAATTTGTCTTTTTTTTTTTTTGAGGCAGAGTTTCACTATGTCCCCGTGGGTAGAGTGCTGTGGCATCACAGCTCATAGCAACTTCAAACTCTTGAGCTTAAGCTTCTCCCTGCCTCAGCCTCCCATGTAGCTGGGACTACAGGCACCCACCACAATGCCTGGCTGTTTGGGTCGTAGTTGTCATTGTTCGGCAGGCATGGGCTGGGTTCGAACCCTCCAGCTCTGGTGTATGTGGCTGGCACCCTAGGTGCTGAGCTACAGGCACCCAGCCTAAGCGTAATTTGTTATAGCAACAATAGAAAACTAACACAACCAGTTATCCCCAAATCACTGCAAAACATTACAAAACCAACAAACAGAAAAATAAAGCCACCAAGCCATGTATCCCTTCACCCATAACCTAGATCCATGCTGCAGGAAGATTCTTACGGAATATTTGCAAAGTGTTTCAGTGACCATTATTTTTGCAAAAAGATTTCTCAGGGTTTTTCCATTAGGTGGAATATTTAGTGGCATGCTTTATAAAAGTTATCTTTAGGTTCATCAACAGAATAATTTTGTTTTATTTATTTAATTTTATTTTTTACATATACATGTGTTAATTAGGTTTCCACTTTTTACCTTCACAGAATTTAAAAGGCTTAAAATTTAATAACAATAGCAATGTTTAAGATAAGGACTAGAAACAAAAACCACATAAAGAATGTATGAAGGTAAATACATTCAGAAAAGAAAACAGACGATTACTGCATCGAAATATTAAGCAATATTAGTAATAATAATGCCAAGAAATTAACGTTCACATTGTCAAGTAAGACATTATAGAGTGCTTTGACTCTGAGTCAAAACACTTTATGAAGCTGTGACTTCAAAAATTTGCTACTTAAAAATGCATACTATCTATATGTATCTCAAAACAAGCCTAGCAATTGGTTCTTTTGAATATTATTTAAGCTTTTGTATCAATTATCTCTTTGTACAGAACAAACCACTCTAACACTTACTATCTTAAAATAGCAACCATTTATTTGTTCATGATTCTGTGGTTTGGGCTGGGCTCAGCTGGCAGGTTCTTTTGCTGGCCTTGCTGATGGACCTTTGACATCTCAGCTGGGCCTGAGCAATCCAGTTGACTATGGCACTCCATCCTCTCTCAACATTGCCTCTCGTTTTCCACTGAGCTGGACTGCGTTTCTTCAGGTATTCATGGAATATTCCCAGAGGGCAAAAAAGGGAAGCTGCAGGCCTCTCAAGACGTAGTCTGAGAAGTCATACGATGGCACCTCCATCACATTCTCTTGGTGGAAGGAAATAATGAGGTTGGCCCCTTTTGAAGTGGTGGAGAAAGAGTCTTCTTCTCCGTGGGCAGAATGGTGGTCACATTGGAAAGGATGTGGACATGGGCAGTGCTAGTGTAATCCTCTACCTCACATCTCCAAGGCACATGGTCCCATGGTTTTTAACTTTAGCCAGACAACATGGGCCCCTACGGTTTTTGTGTTTTTCAATCAGTGATGACTAACAGTGGGGAACAGTAGAGGAGGAAGCATTGTGGGAATTCGGTTGGCAAAATCATATTATTTAAAAATTTGAGGCACTAGGGTCGCACCTGAGGCTCAAAGGAGTAGGGCGCCATATACTGAAGGTGTCGGGTTCAAACCTGGCCCCAGCCAAAAACTGCAAAAAAATTTGAGGGTCTATATAATGGATAAATGCTTCTTTTGTTGTTGTTTTTTTTTCCACCACTTTCTTTCAAATATGTTATTTGAATATAGAAAATACAAAATACTATTTGTTGCAGCCCCTATGGCCCTGTTCTCGATTGCCACAGAAAGGAACCAGGCGTGACATGGATTAGAAGTAGAAGCTTGCAGGAGACGAGCTAACCTTGATTTCAGGGTAGCCCTGAGCAACCTCCGCAGTAGTTTTTTATTGAGACAGCATAAGACAGGTGAGGGGTGTATTAGACAATGACTACATGCCCAAGGCTCACCATGGGCTGAGTTCTTTCTCCGCAAGGAGCACCTGCAGATGAATTGCCAGAGGGTTCGTGCCCCAGCCACACATCATCTTGGCTCAGAGGTCATCTGGCTCTTGGCGTCCTCTACAGCTATTCTATTTGAATAGAGAATATACTGTGAGATTGTCATTATTTGACACAAATAAATTGAAAACCAGAGTCATTTGATCTTTCTGTGTGTTGGTGGAAGAAAAATGGTTAGATCTATAGTTGAGCCAAACAGCCAATGAAAAATGGATGATGGGATGCTGATCAGGGGACAGGGGGTTCCCAGCCTAGTTATTCCTCAGATCACTTGGGAGCTTGTAAAAATGTGGATGCTCAAGTCCTATCAGAGCCCAGTTGCATCACAATTTCTACACGTCTGTATTTCTTAAAAGCTTTCCAGAGAGCATAATGTGTAGCCAGGATTTAGGGGCACTCAATGCTTTAACAGTTAGAGATTTAGAAGAATGGGTTGGAGTAGTTATGAAGACATGGCATAGAAAGGTTGGGTTTAGACAGCGCTTTCAGCCAGAGCTGACCACCCCCCCCAACCCCCGGCAGTGCCGCAAACTGGAAAAACTATTCAACTTCTTAGTTTGATAGGGAAAAAAAAATGTCCTAAAGTTTTATAGAGCTGTTAATTACATAAGTAATTAAAACTCTGATAACTAGATACAAATAATAATAAAATGATTTTCATGTATCAAATACATTTTTATGTTCTCTGTTTAAAATAACAGTATTTATAATTAGACATTTGTAATTTGTACTCTTTTCCCAATGGAGTTATTGTTAACTGACTTTCAGGTAGAGTTGAAAGTTTATTGTTTAAGAGTTGATGAGGTTCTTCAAAGAAGCAACCTTCATGTAATCATTCTTAAATACACATTACTCTCAGGAAATGGAAGAACATGTCAAATTGCGTGCAAAACATGCAAACAGTTGCACTGTTTTAGGTAGAAAAGAACTGTTAGCAACTGGAAGTGGGGAATTTATAGGGCTCTAGAGCAGCGGTTCTCAACCTGTGGGTCGTGACCCCTTTGGACTGTATTAAAGGTTCGTGGCATTAGCAAGGTTGAGAACCACTGCTCTGTAGTAATCTGGGTTGGATAGAAATGTAGCTTGTCCATTGATGCCACTGCAATTTTGCTTGTTACAGCAAAGCTTCTCTCTCACTAATAACGTGTTTGAATCAGAGCCACTCACAAAAGGCTGAAATAATGGAACTCTTCATTCGTTGACCCTCAAAAGTGGCTCATTAAAAACAGTGTTTGTTGGCTCAAAACTGTCATCTCAAATCAAGATGTGATGAGTGGGGAGAGGAAACTGAAACTGTACCCAAAGTGAAAGAGTAATGCCTCACACTGAGCAAATACTACCCACTTTGTGGCTTTCTTCGTTTCCCCTCCTTCTTAAAAAGTAAGTACTGGTGGAGTAAGAATACACTCAGGCATACAACAACTTAAGATGACATGAAATCTTTGCAGTTAGTTACAAAAGTTGATTTATTCCAGAGGACCCAGAAAAAGGGTTCAATAAAACCATCTCCGCATGTTGAGACTGTTTGTTTCAACCCGAGCCTTTAAGATACAAAAAATCAGTTTTGAGATAAAGAATGTCATCCAAAAAATACTCTAGGGAAAGGGTCAGGATTAGAAAATTAAAAACAAATAAAATGGCCCCTATGATCTGCAGCAAGAGGCCTTTTTTGTGCTTATGGATTCCCAGTCCACTTAGGTGAAGTGTGTGCTGTGTTTAAGGACTGATTACCTTTCTCTTCCTGACCGATTCCTGTAGTGTCTTTCTATGGAGTGACTGCCTGTTTTTATAAAGGGTTGTATAAAACTTTCTTGGAAATCATTCTTGAAGTCCAGAGCACGGCACAGACACTGACGTGGCGGGTCTGCCTCTAAGCTCAGCAGCATGGTGAATGGCAATGGAGACAAGAGGCTGGGCCCCAGGCGAGCTGAGATACCTGCTCAGATGTTAGATTATCAGGGGTTTCACTGAAACATAATTCTGATCATGAACAAAGTGATGTCCTGAAGTACAGACAGTGAGTAAACAGGAACGCAGCCCAGTGTTCTTTTACTGCGATGTGTGGGCATAAATGAGCTTTACGAATTTATTTCCTTAATTGATTCTGAGGAGGAACGTTCTTGGGTAAATATCTGAAAGTCAATTTTCAGATAAAGCCTTTAGTGTAAAAAGTAAATGATTAGTGGAGGTCCTTAAAGTAATTATACTACATGGAAATCAATATAAACACTGTATTGTAGCATTTATCTCACTTATAAATGTGCAAGTGTGTGGTGGAGAACAGTTGCAATAAGCCAGGCTGAAGTTTGCATTCACACTAACAAGTCAATATAGTCTATGTCAATGTCCAAAGCCAGCTGGAAGCTGAGATTTAAAATGTTCCTGGTGGGATGGTACGAATTCTGGGGGGCTGTGTGAAAGTTGGTGAGCTCTCCCTCTTGTTTTTTCCCCTTTACTTCCTCCTTCAGTTAGAGGACCTGGTTTTCTGTCTTCCAGTGGTTACCTCTGTCTCTACATAGTGTTCTGGGGCTGTCTTGATTTTTATTTGCTTATTTATTTTTTGGTTTTAGAGTAAAATACCCTCAAGTCCTATTTATTCCAAATTGCCCCCATTTAAAATTGAGCTCTTTTATATCTACTTTAAATCTTTGTTTTCTTTCTTTTCTCCCCTCTGAGTAAAGAGCCTCACACCTCCATCTTCAGCAAAATGGAAACCCCGGTGACACCGTGCGTTCCCCTTCCACCCTGAGTCCCGTCTCCAGGTTACTTTGGTGTTTTATCCTCTTTTATCACCTTCACTACCACAAGTCTGGTTTGATGCCCTCCACATTTTTCACCTGAAAATTGTAACAGCTCTAACTGGCCTTTAGCATCACAAGACTTCCTTGGAAAACGTGCGGCGTTCACGGCCCCTGACAGGGGGTCCTGCTGGCCCAGTCGCTCACCCGTTTTCTGCCTCTCTGGCACGTCTGGTGAGAGTGGACGTCTCGGAGCTGCTTAATTTCCTGCATCTCCTGCGCTGCTCACCTTCTCTCTCTTCTTGGAATGCCCTGTTTTTACTGTCCGTGTGGAAGGTTCCTTTTCATTTTCCGTGTTAACAGTCCCTGCCCTCTCTCCCACATCCTGTCGTGAAGGCGGCCCCTGGAAGAGTCCTACCAGGTGGCCAGGGCTACCTGGACATGAAACTTTCTCTACATAAGTTAGTGTTGGTAAAACCCTGCTTGAGAATTGAAGCCTGGTGCTCTGAGGGGTCAAGTACTGTGCCCTTGTAAGGAGTGAGACATTGATGACAAGGGTGCTGTGTCTCCAGGCCAGCGTACTTGAGAGGGGCAGAGTCCACACCAAGGTCTGAGTCCATGGGATGGGGCTGGACAGAGAAGGGGTGGTGGTGTTTATACATGGAGTGGAGAGGGGAGACCCAGACAAGATGGGTCTTTCTGTCTCAGGAAGCCAGAAATGTAAAAGCCAAAAAAGACAGAGCACAGTCTTCAGAGAGTGCTGGGATCAGCGCTAGGATACGAAACTCCAAGTGTAAACAGTGTCACAGGAGTTGACAAGAACGAGGGGAAGCTGAGCAGGAGCCAGATGGAGACGGAGCTGAGCGGAGCAGGGAGGGTGGGATGAGAAGGGCCCCTCTTGGCGTCCGTGGTGGAACGTCCTCACTCATCATTCTTTCTGGGGGGTATGTGGAGACGTGGGGCCCAGGCCGAGTGGATTGACTTAGGTCACTGGTCTCAGCAACTCTAGTGTCACATTTCCAAACAGATTAAGATGAAGGACAGAAGCTCCTGTGTCCCCATCTCAGAGTGATTGGGATTGGAAAAGGAACTTATTATTAAGGCATCCTGCAGTTCTGCTATGTGTGACTCTGTGACTTGATTGTTATTTGGTAATTTTGTGTGACCATAACTGCATTTTGCAAATTTCAAAGTAACTGTCACGTCACTATGTTTGCTGTCTGTTACTTAGCTTCTCTTTCCCTTTTAATATGGAAAAAATGTGGTGCACATTCATATCATGCTATAATAATGGAAATAACTTGCCTTTAGGATTTCTTAAAATTATATACTATGCTTTTTAAAAAAAAAAGCTCTACATTTTTGAAAACCAAATTTGTCAGATGAAGTTTCAGGCATCATGAAGTAATTCAGCAGATTTATGTATTGGCAGTGTATCTTACATTATATTTTTATATATATTTTTGGTAACTCATAAAAATGTATACCAACATTAGAAGAACTCTAGGGAAGACCATGCTTTGTAAAAACAACTGGATGATGGAGAAAGTTAGACATGTAAGTTCAGGATGATTGATGTAAAGTACATTGGATGAGACGGGAGAGTTGAATTTTCCAGATGATAGAAAATTGACAGTAAAGAAATATATACAAACTACATTTCAAAGAAGTGGTTGAATATTTATCTGTCACTACATGTAATGGTAGATCCAGTACAGATAATCTGAATTGAAAATTTCACTGGAAATGTCTTCATCTAAGCATTTTGTTGGCTATTTTATAAAATGTTATTTATCCGATGATAAACTGGATTTATTGCGCCTGCTCTTGCTTTAAACCTTCATCTTCCTCTGCTGACTCTCCTGCCGTTGCCAGACGTCCTCTCTTGGCCCATGAAATCAAGCGTGGGTAAGACCTGGTGCAGAACAGGAAGGCGACCCATACTTGGTTTCAGGGGCTGTGAGAACCCCAGCAGTTTGGAGGGACACCGTTTGTGTTTACACAGGCCTTCCAGAGAACAAACGCGTCTGAACAACTTTGTTTAGTTATGGACAGAAAAAATAGGAAACAGGTAAAATCCATGACTGTATCACATTTTTGCTCTATGGAGTCTTTTAGAATTTTCTGAATGATTCGAATTGGCTTGACAGGTAATGATTTGCTGCCTCAGTTAATGATTTTAAAACAGTGTAGATCTGAAACTGCTTCTTCCTTACAGACAACCCTCCTCTCCTTCCACCTCTCCAGACGTGGTGGTCAGTTTGCCCACCGTCCTGGGTGTGGCTCCCTGGACACTGTCAGAAATGGACAGACAGAGATGTACCAGGAGAGAAGGGACTTTGCTGGACCCGCCTCTAGGCTTGGGCTGCGTCCAGCTCCTTTTCTAACCACATTTCCCCCACACCCAGTTCTTCTCACAGATGTTTGCCTGTAGGGCCTAAAATCTCTAGTTAACAAACTACGAGGATTCCATTTTTCTGTGTGAGAGATCAGAATTCTTTCAAGTAATCCATCTGGCAAAATGAAGCGAAGTAACGAAACTGGGGTAAATAAAATATACATTGTTAAATACGTTATTGCATATGTGGTATCTTTCTGATAATTCATTTAGAGAGAATATTTGTTGAGCTAGTATGAATGTCTTATCTGTTTGTCTCATATTCTCCAAGTTTGCGGGGGTGAGGGGCAGGGCCACAACAGTGCTCATAGATGTTGTCATCTGTTGGGGCAGAGGGACGATTTTACAATTGATTTTTTGGTTTTCAACCAGAATTCTGAAGGCCTGGATCCTTGGCATAGAAAATAAAGTTAGAAAGGCAAGTTCTGCCAAGTATATGATGCATACCTCCTGGCCAGGGTAGACTCACTTAGAGAAACGAGGAAGTCATTTCCAGTGAATATTTATTCTGTATTTCCTTAATTGATTTTCATATTTGGAATCCATTTTCTATTTATAAATGGTATTCCTTTCATCCACTTAACGTAGTTTCATGTATAAATATACAAAATTAATCAAGACATATTCCTATTTTGTTGGGCTCTAATACTTAAAGCAAACACTTGGCCCAGACTTCTTCTTTGTTAGAAAATTAGTTGGAGAAATACAGTTTTCTCTGAGTTATCTCAATGAAAGAACTTCTCTTAGACATTCTAGAGAAGTTCTATCCAGTAGATTTTTCTGCAATGATGGAAGTGGCAAAGGTCACTTGAAATATGCCCAGGGCAGGTAAGGAACTAAACTTTCAAATTTATACAGCCACATGTGATTAGTGGCTATTATATGAGACAGCACAGTTCCAGAGTGCGTTAGTCATTCAGACAATTTTTTCTAGGTTAAACTTTCACTAAATTTATCTTTATTAGTTTTTTTTTTTTTATAAATTCAGTAGGTTTGAGTTGGTAACTTAAGTTTATGTGTTTGAGAGCAGTTTTAATTCATCATCAGGTCCTTTAGATTGGTCCCTTTGGGCTGCTACCAAGCCATACAAAATAACTTATAAAACAATAGAAATTTATTTTTCAAAGCTCTGGAAGCTGAGAAGGCTGAAGTGAAGGCACTGACAGATTTGTTGTTTGCTGAAGACTAATTTCATAGTTCACAGTGTGATAGTGGCTCCTTGAGTGTCCATACATGTGGCAAGGGGCAAACAGCTGCTTCAAGCCTGTTTCCTAAGGGCACTAACTCTTCCCCAAGGCTCCACCTCCTGATGCCATGGCCTTGGGTGTTAGAATCTCTACACATAAATTTTGGGCTTGGCACAAATGTTCAAACCATCTTCAGACAATAAACTACCTGCAAAATAGAGAGTGAACTAAAACAGTTTTCTAAGTTTTAAACTATATGGGTGCCACTTGATTTTTCATAAATATATGTTAGATTTTTGCTGAAAGCTAAAATCTGGCCCATTATCAAGTGAGGTTCAAACAGTTATTGAGTAATAAATGCATTGGGTCAGCATTAAATACACTGTTCTTTAAGTTCCAGGAAGGTTTTCAGATGATTCTTATCAATGATCTTAACAGTCGTGCTGGACAAATAAAGCTATCAAGCATGAAATAAATAAAAAATAAATCCATGTTCAAATCTGTCATGTAAAATAAGAGTGCACAAGAGGGGGAGATCGGTGTGGATCATGGTAGTCAATCTCTGCATTTTAAAGCCAAAAGGAGCCTTAGAAATTGTTCATTCTGAGTTTTAGAAATAATGATATTGTATTTAGCATCTTTATGCATTCAGGATTTCATGTCAGCTAATGATGTATCCAGTGCTGAAATGATGGTCTCCCGACCCTCAGTCTCTCAGTCTCTTTTCCCTAGTCTGGCTGTAAGATGTCGCCTGGAGGAGCTTGATCTTAGTACGTCATTACAAAGAAAAGTTGGGGTTAAGAAATTACAAACCAAGTTCTGTTTCAAACATGTGGAGTGTTGCCAAAGCTTTACTTGCTCACTCAACACATTAGTAATGTTTGCCATATCCTTCTACCACCTGTTTATAAATTTTAATTTTATTTAAAAATAAGTAGTGCAAGCAAAATGAAATCAGTGATCATAAGTACAAGGTAACAAGGAAATAAACGCCTGAAAAGTAAGAACCAAACCATGGTACAGATCCGAGCCAGACACATTGTCTAGGCTACAGGCATATTCTTTCTTATCAAGGAGATTAGTGAGGGGTAGAAAACATGTGAGAAGCAAACAACCCCACATTACTGCAAAGAACAATGCTTTTGTTTGCCTTCAGTTTAAAATTATGGGATTTACAAGGTCCAGTTGCTAAACGTAATATTGCCTACTGACCTCCATAGAGTCATTCTGTGACTGCCTGAAAAAATGAGCCAGTGTAGCAGTGCTCACGGGTATCTGTGTGAACTCATGTCCATGGTGGTGGGGTTGGGGCCTGGTGGATATTTTTCACATTGTGTAACAATTGTGCACGTTTTCTGATGCGCTTTCTTTATTGAAACAAAGCCCTTTTCAACTACTGGTTGCTGCTGTCCCTTACAAAAACAAATAATTGTATCATTAATCAAAACGGTGCATCTTAGTAGGGTCCTGGTGAAACTTATTAAATGTAGAGTATCAATGTCTTTATATACTGATTAAGAAAATGCTATGAGGGCTATCTCTCACAGTA
>CAUYRH010126699.1:0-20441 GCA_963574655.1 Perodicticus potto
GAATTATAATAACATTATTCTAATTGAATAATCATTTTGTTGGGTGGCACCAGTGGCTCAAAGGAGTAGGGTGCCAGCCCCATATACTGGAAGTGGCAGGTTCAACCCCGTCCCGGCCAAAAACAGCAAAAAAAAAAAAAAAAAAAAAAAAAAAAAAAGAAATATTACTTCTAATTCCACATTCATAACATATTTTATAAAGCTGATGTACTAATAACATTCATATTATTTGGGGGTTTATATCTATGTTGTGAATTTGAAGTAAATGTATTTCACAGTTCAGTAGGTGATGTGTTCCCAGGCAAGTCAAGGTTTCAGATGAAAGTGTTTTATTAAGGATTTGCTCCCAGAAGCAAATCTGTCTCCTCACCTCTCCTTACACTCAGAGCCTAAATCAACCAGCTTTTATTTTTCTTTTGTTTACTTAGATTTCCCTCTTAATATGTTCAATAAATGCTTAATGAATAAATAAATAAATAAATGGCTCAAAGTACCAGAACAATGGAGCCATTCTCCATGTAGGATCTTCTGCCTCCACAGAAGAATCGCAATGTGCTACAGCTGCTCAACTGCTTGCTAAACTTGAGCATTCTTATGGGAAGGTGTATCTGAGAATGTGATTGTGAACATCTCCTTCCCTGGCCTTAACACCTTCATCCTGGAAAGAATGTGATGCTTCCTGCGTTGGACCCCACGCATCTCCACCAGCCTCCGTCAGTTTAGCAAGAGAGCGTGCCATCTCCACCAGTTCAACATCCACTCTGCAAATGTCCATACCTTAGGCCAATGCCCTTGAGGTGGTCTCAATGTTTATGTTTCTCCAAAATTCATATGTTGAGATCCCACCCCACAGGGTGATGATACTTAGAGATGGGGACATTGGGAGATGATCAGGTAATCAAGAGGAGCCCTCATGAATGAGATTAGTGCCCTTATACAAGAAACACTTGTTCTCTTTCATGACTCTTGGTAGTCCCAACTATATCAACTATGTCTAATCATTCACTAACCCCACATATTTGCATAGCCCCATCCTTAGTGGAGGGGATCCTAGCCCAGGTATATTGACAAGAACACACTAGGTCCCAATCTTCAAGGCATGTCACTCTCCCAAATCCTTTTAATCATTTAACCTTTTAATCACGGGGGGGTGGGGATGCAGAGGATCTAGCTATGCTCTGCCTAACGATACGTAGCAAGGGTTCCAAATCAGGGTAGGGTGTTGGATATGCTTCTTTTCCTTTCATCAGGTAGACTTATCCACTCAAATCACCTAATAATTTCCATCTGGAAGTGGTGAGCCAGAGATTTCTGAAGCCTATTCAGTCACTTGTCATGGATGCCCCACCCAGATCTTTCACCTTTTTCTATATAACCCCTTCTCCACACAGGGCTGCATTCTAGATTCAGGCCCTGCTTGCCACTCTGCCCTGGGTTCTCTGGACTTAGTTTTACAAGGGATCATCTCATGGAATCTGGAAATTTCACTCTTCCCCTTTCTCCTGATGCCCTTTACTAGCTAAGAGTGTCCCATAAGGCCCCATTCCCTGGCACCAGGTCATTTTGATCAAATACTTGCTTTTCAATGTGAAGGGAAAATTATCTTGTTGACATTAAAATTGTGGGGTTTTTGTCTCCCATTGTCTTGTCTGAGACACAAGAATTTTAAAGCATGCCCAGAGGAATTCTGTAACAAGAATACTGAAGAAATCCTTCTTTATATGTGTGAAAGACTAAATTAATTTTCTGCTTAACTTAATTAAACAACATTAATTACATTAATTAAAATAACAATATTAAATTAAATTAAAATAACAGGGACACATTATTTTATAGCATATAGGTGTGACCAAAAGTTAAAGGATTGAAAAAACAAAATGTCTGTGAAAATGAGCAGCATTTTATACATTAATTTGTGAGAATATAAATTAGTAAAATATTTGTGGGATGACATTTTACAAATATTTATAAAAACTAATAATTTGTACATCCTCTTTACTTGATCTCTATTTCTGCTTTGCTATGTCTGCCTCAGGCACATGTGCCCAAAAATTGACGTTTAAAGATATTAATTTTAATTTTAGTGCCACACATCATAGCAACTAATAAGGAGTAACTTATCTGTCAGTCGGGAGGATGACTAAATTAATTATGGAATGGAGATACTTTAGAATTCTGGGGAATAGTTAATAGGTGGATTGATACCTTTGGCCATGGAATGATGCTGTATTCACTTTATTAAGTGACAGAGGCAAGTAGAAGAACATTATATACATCACTACCCATTGAGTGAAGACATTTGATAGCACATCTAGGTAATAAAATATTACATTATTATTTTACAAATAGTAAACACTAGAGTTTTTATTTCAGTTCCCTCTGAGGAGAAAGCTGAAGTTTAGAGGAATATTGTAAAGGGAGGGGACTGATTTATGTATGTTGTTTGAACTACTTGGTACAAAAATACATGCACTATTTTTAGCTTTACCATTAAAATACTTAACTAAGCTTAGCAATATAAACAGCACCAATATATTAGTTAGATAAAGAACTGCTAACCGACGTAAAACGCAAAACTTAAAATCCAAAGTGCTTAACACAACAAAAACTTATTTCTTGTGCACACAAAATCTAACATAAAATACCTGGTGGCTACCAGGTAACTCACAATTCCACACTGTTTCTATCTTTTAGCTCCACATCTTGACATAAGTGATCTATATTTGTTGCTGAATAGAAGGAAAAATTAGGATTGGTCACTTCAATTTCAAATGCCTTGGCCTGAAAATGGCTATTGACTCTGTTCATGTATCAGTGGCAAGGGTAGTTGCATCATCCTTCCTAACTACAAATGGACTGGACAAAGTAGTTTTTCCATGAGTCCAGGAAGGAGATCAAGACAGGATGTGGATAAGTGCTTGCAGGATCTTCCATTAACTATTACATAGCAAGTACTCAATAAAGAGCGATTATTATAATTTCTTTTTTTTTTTGAGACAGAGTCTCACTTGTCACCCTCGGTAGAGTGCTGTGGCATCACAGCTCACAGCAACCTCATACTCTTGGGCTTAAGCGATTCTCTTGCCTCAGCCTCTCAAGTAGCTGGGACTATAGGCGCAATGCCTGGCTATTTTGTTGTCGCAGTTGTCATTGTTATGTAGCTGGCCCCGGTCAGCTTCAAACCTGCCAGCCTCAGTGCATGTGGCCGGCACCATAACCACTGTGCTATGGGCACCAAGCCTACAATTTGTAAGGATAACAATTCTGGAGGAATTTCCGAGAAGACCAAATCAGCCTTGACATTCACCAACTTTCTCGAGATCCTACTAGGTGACAAATGCTTTCATATACAAGATTACACCAGATTTTCAAGAAAATTTTGTGAGTCTCTGAAGGAAAGCTTCGCCCTTCTTAACTCAATAGCACCTTTTGCACTGCCCTTTGCAATAACTTCTATCTTGACAAGCTGAGACTTTTCCCTTTTCATTTAGTATATGGCCATATCCTTAACTTAGAATCCTCTGCTACATATTGCCTGACTTCACTTGCCTGATCACCAATATGGGTGCCAAGGGGCACACTAAAAACCAGGATTTTCCTCTGGGGAGAACACACAGACAAGAGGCAATGAAAGGATAGTTCAGGTCTGTGTTTTTGGGGTTTTTTGGGGGGTTTTGTTTGTTTGTTTGTTTTTTTCCAAAGGTAGCTAGCATATAGGCAAAAAAAAAACCTTGACATTTCCATTCTACCTCCAAGAAGGACTCCAAGGTTTGTTGGAATTCAAGTTCAGGATTTACAGAGGTTTGCTTATATATCCCTTGGTCTTTTCTAATGTGCATATATATCACTTAAGGGAGTAGCTTAGGGTTTTGACCCCCCTGGGTAAGCCCATTCATTGGTATATATGTTCAGTGGTCAGTCTCAATACTTCATTAAAATCCTACTGTAAACAGAAAGATGTTTTCAGAAACTTCTCTAACATCAGTTTTGCATCCCAAGAATCAGTATATCCTACACCACATTAGACTCTACTAACCAACTCAACTGGAAAACACTCTGAGAATGTAGTAAAGAGGCCCATGGGGGATGACCATGTCTAAACATTACTGTTTAAAGAAAACTTCATATAAAAGGGGATGTTGTTATCAGAGGTATTCCATGGTGTGGGTCAGCAAGAGATGTCTGCAGGAAGACAGGCTACTCTAAGTTGGAAAGATGACAGGTGATTCTGGACCACCTGTTCCAGTGGGAGCAAATCCATCCCTTAGAGGAGGACACAGTGAAAAGCTGATCATCAAGATAAGTTCCATATTTCGACAGGAGGAGGTATACTGGGCAAGATCTAGGTGAAGGGTGTTATAATGTGCAGAGTAACTAGGACTGGAACGCTGCAACAGAGTAAATAAATCCCATAAACAATCCTCTTCAATTGTTTTTGATTCTCATTTTCACATTCCTTCTCTATATCTGCTCTTAGTATTTTGGCTACAAGTTCCCTTTTTTTTTAATACTCTGAGAAGCATTATAGAGAACAGGAATCGAAATGAATCAACAGATTACCAGCTTCAGTCTGGGAGGAGCAGATCAATGTTGGCAGAGGTCTAGTCCCAGGTCTGTCATATACCATGTGAACTTAGGCATATTACCAAGCTCTCTGATTCCTGTATTCTTTATTTTTGAGATAGGATTGATATACCTAGTCTTATAAGTAACTTTGTCAGAATGTATGTACTGTATATAAAGCTGTCAGCATAGTGCCTGACACCATGCATTGGATCTTTATTGACTGGTAGGTATTACTATGATTATTTTGACCCCAGACATTACCACTCTCTCATTTGGAATTTATATATCCAAGAGATATGGGATAATGTGCAGTGTTCTAGGACACGGCTCACAAAGTCAGCCAAAAATTTTGCTTAACAAGAAAATTTCAGTAAATCTTCCCCATTACATGATATATTATTTAATTTGGATTTAGGGAAGTATTTCCTAGCTGGATACAACTCAAACCTCCTAGAAATTGTGTCAAGCACCAACTTCTTCCCTCCCATGACTTTTCCATAAGTTATCTCTTTTTTCATCCATTTACTCCCACCAAAAATGTAGGCCAGGGTCTGGCACCTGTTCACCACTCTCATGACCTCATCTAGTATATTACCCAGATTAATTTAAAATTAACCCCCAGCGAAGGACTTGCAGTTTTCCAAGGCCTTCGCCTGCCTCGTTAGGGCATTTACGTTTGACTGTCCTCATATATGACCCCTCCCACTGCCCCTGGACTCTGTTTTACTTTTTCTTTTGGTATTGAAGGATACTTCACATGATTGCTGCTCCCATAGTCTATAAAAATCTATGGGTAAGTAGTCAGTTTTTTCTGTCTTAACATGTCCAGTACTAAGACAGTGCTTTTCAAAGAACAGATGCTCATTTGATGTTTGTGGAATAAATGAGCCAGTATACATGTAGACTAATTTATTAAAATTTATTTGTATTTCTGATACATTTTTAAATAAGCCAGGCAAATGCATATATGTATCATGTAATTTTATAGAACAACAGACTAAAAGAGATAAGAGAAGCCAGGAATTGACTATCTTTTAATTTTGTTAAAAAATAAAATTGATCCCAACTATTTTACTGTTGGGTTGACAGTTCCAAGGAAATGCCTATTTGAAGGTTAGGTTATCTTTTTCCAGATCACAAAATAAAGTGTTCGGTTTCAAAATTTATTTTACAAATAAGCAAAACTCATATTCTTCTTAAATTTCAAAAATAGCAATAAATGTATGATCAATGCCATTTATAAACTTACATTCTGAAGGTAATGAAATGTGATATTAATAGGAACAACATTTGAAAACTACCCCCTTCCCAAAAAAGAAGATAAGTTGCCAAGTTAAACATGTATAACAAGATGTTAGGCACTGTATTCCCAAAAGCCCTACCTCAACCCTCCACTATTTAGAAGGTTGGTTGCTTTCTTCAAAGACAAAGTGAAAAACAAATTTTTATTAAGTAATAACCACATAGATCATGTATACATTAATGCATTTATGGGGTACAATGTGCTGATTTTATATACAATTTGGAATGCTTACATCAAACTAGTTAATATATCTTTCACCTCATTTACTTAATTATTGTGTTAAGACATGCATACTCTATACTGAATAGATTAGACATGTACCTTTGCAATATGCACCATAGGTGCAGTCCCACCATTTATCCTCCCTCCATCAAACCTCCCTCCTCCCCTCTCATTCCCCTCCTCTTCCCTCCTTCATCCTCAGCTACACTTGTGACTTATCTTTCATATGAAAGTGTGAGTAACTGTAAATTGGTTTCATAATAGTACAGAGTACATTGGATACTTTTTCTTCCATTCTTGAGATACTTTACTGATTAGCATCAAAATCAAAAATTTGCCTTCGATTTTACTGGGGGTGGGAGGATCTGCTAGGTTTGGTCCCAGTTCCAAATCTGGCTCTGGCTCTCTCTACTTCATCTCTTAAAGCCTCCTGATAATGCAATGGGAAGCATGAAGGATCAGAGTCATGGGTCTTAGTGAAAAACTCCAGCAATTTCATCTTGCTTGTTTCAGCATGGGCTCTTGGACCCCACACAAATTCATAACGTGGAGGATCACTACCTGGAACCTGGTGGTACTCTAGGTACTTTTCCTGCACCAGATCTTTGGTGATGAATTTCCGCGGCTCACCAAAGATGGGGTGCTTCTTCCCAGAATATAAGTCCAACATTTTTAACACTTCCAAGATTTCCTCCTCAGTGGCACGGTTGCCCTTCATAAAGATCACACCCAAGATCATTATCAGGAGGCTTGTCTTTGGCACACATTCATCACTACTCAGCCTTGCATCAAAAGTGAGGCCCAGTTTGTTGACAAGGGCATAGCTGTGGCTGGTAGGGTCAACTTCCTTCACATCAACACCAAAGACCAACTCCATACCCTCAGAGGTTCTCTTAAGGATCTCAAGGAAATCATCCTTGTACTCTTTGATAACAATATCTAACATATCTGCCTTTGTGATTGGCTCTTTCATTTTATATTTTTGTAGCATAAACTGCACCAAAAGAGCAACCTTCTCATCTAGAGGATCTACCGGCATGTCTGACAAGCACAGACTATCTTCCTCTTCTTGGCTACTGGAGCTTTCACTTGATTTGTTAGATAAGGTAGTTGTAGTGACAACAGAAGATAAACAGGTGCTCTGAGATCCCTCAGAAGTACTGGGTGTCTCAGCAGCATGAGCATCCTTCAGGCTGCCAGGCATTAGAGAATAAGAGGAGGAGGGAAAGCTCTCCTCCATAGCCTTGGAGACCTGCATCTCACTGTAGGAATGGTGTTGTTCAGGTGTGCAACATAGACTCTCCTCACTCTGAGACATGGTCACTCTTCGTTAGAAGCCTGATGACAGTGGACCACAACCCTAGGGGGGAAGGGAAAATGTCAATTGCCTCATCTGATAAACTCAATTATTGATAGCTTGGATAAGATAAAAACTGCCTCCACCCTTTTTGTCCTGAGGGCAGAGCTCTAGGGCCCGACAAGTTTCCTGTCTTGACCTGTAAGTAGCTCAGTGGTTAGGGCACTGGCCACATACACTAGGGCTGGCAGGTTTAAACCCAGCCCAGGTCTGCTAAACAACATTGACCATTACAATAAAAAAAAAGCCAGGCATTGTGGCAGGCCCCAGTAGTCCCAGCTACTTGGGAGGCTGAGGCAAGAGAATTGTTTATGCCCCAAGAGTTTGAGGTTGCTGCAAGCTGTGATACCACCACACTCTATGGAGGGTGACATAGTGAGATTCTGTCTCAAAAAAAGAAGAAGCTGAAAGAGGAAGTCAGAGATTCTTCATAGTGCCGCCAGCCAATTCAGCCCAGGGATTCTCAGAACTTATGACAGGGCAGGTGAGGTCAGGGTCTATGGTATATTTCCTTCTTTGGGGGTGAGTGGTACCATCTGTTCTTGTTAAAAATCCCTATTGTGACCCAAGAGAGGATCTAGAACTCCTCCCTCTACTGACCCAAGGGCTGCCACCTCCAAAAAACAACTTAATTTCCTGGAGATAAGGAAGAAATAATTGAGGGAGTGCCTCCGACTCAGATTTTTCTTCAACCTCTGGCCTTTTCTAAGGGAGAGAGGAGACAGATAATGAATCAAAGAAAGAGAGGAGGATCCTCATCAAACCTTACCGGCCAGGGCCTCCCAGAACTGACACAAGGTTGCAGATATCTGTTGGGACTTTGTTGTTTTGATCTTTAATAAGGGTCATCAATTGGACCCCTGAAAGATACTGAGATGCCTCCCATTGCTTACTTGAGACAACAACCTTCACACTCTCAAAACCAAAGTCAGAAAACACTGAAATCTGTCAGCTAAGCCAGAGATTACCAAGTCTAATAGCAGGAACAGGGCTCCTTGGAGCCTCCACTCCTTTGGAGTATGTGGTCCCCCCAGTACCTACTCAGCATCTTACCTTGATTTCTGTCACGGGTTAGGATTCCTCTCTCTGATCTCCTGAAACAACACTCCTTCGGATAGGACTCACGTCCCTGCAAACCCAAGGCAGAAGTAAGGAGACAACTCAGTCTGATAGTTACTCACTGTAGTCCCAGGAAAGGAGAAGAGGCCAGGTCCATAACTGTGAAACAACCTCAGTCCCCACCCAGAGTCTTACTTTGAAATCCAGCAAGGCCTAGGACTTGCCTCCACCTGGTAGAGGTGGGGTACCCAGAGTCTTACTTTGAAATCCAGCAGGGCCTAGGACTCACCTCCACCTGGTGGAGGTGGGGTGCTGTGTCTGATCAGGCTGGCAAAGAGCTGTTGACCTCAAGGGAATCACCCAACCCAGCACCCCCAGAGGTTGGAGGGTTTTAAGGTTGGATCCAAGTACCCTACTGTACACCTATATTACTCCTGTCTCCTTTCAGTGCTTTTCTTCTTTTTGTCAATATTTCCTTTTACTCACCCCTTCTTCTTTCTCTTTTTCTTTCTTTTTTGAATCTTTTTTCCCTTCTTGCTCTTCAAACTTCTCATCCTTCTGGTTCCATACCAAAAAGACTTATTAAAACTTTAGGCCAGAGGCACACTTAAAAGAGCAAGAGGAAGTGAAAGGAAAATTAGGGCAAGCAAACAGATATAAGAAAGCACTCATGAAGAAGAATCAGCAGAAAAATTCTGGCAACATGAAAATACCAGTCCAGAGCAACCTCTTCAAGGGACAGTGAGGTAGCTACAGCAGAGGATTCCACCTATAAAGAAATGTTAGAAATGACAGAAGGGGAATTTAAAATACAGATGATGAAAACAATGAAGGAAATTGCTGAGAAAGTGGAAAATAACCAAAAGGAAATCCACAAACAGAATTAAATAAGAGATGAACGATATGAAGAATATAGAAAGGATATAGCAGAGCTGAAGGAACTGAAGCAGTCAATTAGGGAACTTAAAGATGCGATAGAAAGTATCAACAACAGATTAGATCATGCAAAAGAATCTTAGAGGTAGAATATAAAGCTATAGAAATAACTCAGATAGTTAAAGAGGCAGAAAAGAAAAGAGAGAAAGCAGAATGCTCACTGACAGAATTATGGGACTTTATGAAGTGTTCAAACATACGAGTTATAGGTATCCCAGAAGGGGAAGATGAATGCCCCAGAGGAATGGAAGCCATTCTAGAGAAAATTATAAATGAAAATTTCCCAAATATCACCAAAGATTCACACATACTCCTTTCAGAGGGATATCAGTCCCCTGGTGACCTCAGCTCAATTAGCGCTTCTCCAAGACACATTGTGATGAATATATCTAAAGTCAAGAGGAAAGAAAAGATTTTGCAAGCTGCCAGGAGTAAGCGCCTACTGACCTACAGGGGCATCTATCAGGGTGACCATAGACTTCTCTAATGAAACTTTTCAACCCAGAAGACGATGGTCATGTATCTTTAATCTACTTAAACAGAACAATTTCCAGCCCAGAATTCTACATCCTGCTAAGCTAAGCTTTAAAATTGATGGAGAAACTCAAATCTTTTACTGATATGCAAACATTGAGGACATTTGCCACAAAACTAGCTTTACAGGAAATATTTGAACCTGTTCTACACACTGGCCATCACAATGGACCTTCAGCAAAGTAAACACCCAGAAATTAAAGAACACAACCTAGCTTCCACAATGATGCAAAAGATAAAACTAAGCAAAAGACTTTAACAAAACAAGATGAATATAACTCTACCACACTTATCAATTATCTCAATAAATGTCAATGGCTTGAATTCCCCACTGAAAAGGCATAAATTGGCTGATTAGATTTAAAACACAAGCTGTCTACATGGTGTGTGCAGGAAACACACCTCACATCTAAAGACAAAATAAAACTCAGAGTTAAGGGTTGGAAGTCAATTTTTCGGGCAAACGGAATTCAGAAGAAAATAGGGGTTGCAATCTTATTTTCAGGTACATGTGTATTTAAAGCAACTAAAGTCAAAAAAGACAATGATGGTCACTTTATATTGGTCAAAGGAAAAATACAAAAAGAAGACATTTCAATTCTAGATATTTATGCACCCAACTTGAATGCTTCTAGATTCTTGAAACAGACCTTGCTTAGTCTGAGCAATATGATATCCTATAACACCATGATAACAGGGGACTTTAACACCCCTCTCTCAGAGTTGGACAGATTTTCTAAACAGAAATTAAACAAAGATATAAGAGACTTAAATGAGACCCTAGAACAACTGTGCTTGATGTATATAGAACACTCCATCTCAAAGATAAAAGAATATACAGTCTTCTTATTGTCCCATGGAACATTCTCGGGAGGCTGAGGCAAGAGAATTGCCTAGGCCCAGGAGTTGGAGGTTGTTGTGAGCTGTGTGATGCCACGGCACTCTATCAATGGCAAGAAAGTGAAACTCTGTCTCTACAAAAAAAAAAAAAAATGCTCATCATCCCTAATTATTAGCCAAATGCAATGGCCCATATCACAAAATCTCAAAACTGCAGATGCTGGAGAGAAACTACAGATGTGGAGAGAAAGGAACCTTTACACTGCTGGTGGGACTGCAAACTTATACAACCTTTTTGGAAGGAAGTATGGAGAAACCTCAAAGAACTCAACCTTGACCTCCCATTTGATCCTGCAATCCCATTATTGGGCATCTATCCAGAAGGAAAAAAAAATACCTTTTATTATAAAGACACTTGTACTAGACTTATTGCAGCTCAATTTACAATTGCTAAAATGTGGAAACAGCCTAAATGTCCCTCAACCCAGGAAGAGATTGGCAAGCTGTGGTATATGTATACCATAGAATACTATTCAGCCATTAAAAAAATGGAGATTTTACAGCATTTGTATTAACCTGGATGGAGGTGTAACACATTATTCTTAGTGAAGCATCACAGGAATGGAGAAGCATGAATCCTATGTATTCAAGTTTAATATGAGGACAATTGATGACAACTAATGACACAGTGGGTGGTGGGAGAAGGTAAGAGCAGACAGAGAAGGAGGGAGGAGGTGGGGGAAAGGGAAAAAAAAAGAAAAGAAAATAGTGACTAATTCTCACATAAATTGGATTTAATTTTGACCAAAGTACATCACTTGAACATAATCTTTAATTCAACTTGTTTATATGTTGTTTAGGATATTGCATCCTCATTTATAAGTGAATATGTTTGTAATTTCCCTTTATAATAATATATTTTTTCCAATTTTAATATCAGGTGTAGCCAGATGAAGTACTTTTTCGATTGTCTATAAGATTTGGCATGACCTGTTTTTTGAAACTATCTTTTATTTTCACTTATAAATATTAGTTGTCAGCTTGGTGCCTGTGGCTCAAGCAGCTAAGACACCAACCACATACACCTGAGCTGGTGGGTTTGAATCCAGCCCAGGTCTTTCAAACAGCAATGATGGGTGCAACCAAAAAATAGCCAGACATTGTGGCAGGTACCTGTAGTCCCAGCTACTTGGGAGGCAGCAGTAGGAGAATTGCTTGAGCCCGGGAATTGGAGGTTGCTGTGAGCTAGGATGCCATTGCACTCTACCCAGGACAACAGCTTGAGGCTCTGTCTCAAAAAAATAAATAAATATAAATAAATAAATAAATAAATAAATAAATATTAGTTGTCTATTTTTTGATACTTTGGGAAAAAATGAGAAATTAACTGATGACTCCATACTGAACTTCAGAGTCAAACATTCTGTGATAGAAATACTGTTCTCTGACAATGTGAATGTTACTTTGTTGCATTATTATTATTATTATTATTATTGCTCAATATTTCATTGTAGCAATCGTCTGATTTCTTTTCTGAATGTATTTATCTTTGTTCATTCTTTATGAGATTTTTGTTTCTAGTCCTTATCTTGAACATTGTTATTAAATTTTAAGCCTTTTTAATTTTGTGAAGGCAAAAAGTAGAAACCAAATAAACACATGTATATGTATAGAGAAAATAATATATATATATGTTATGTATATATAAATGAAATAAGTCTAGTTCATCTCCAAGATAAATGAGAAAGTACTAATTAATTTCTTGCTTCTAGTCCACTCCAAGTTTCTTGCTGGGCTAACTCCCTGGGAAACAAACCAGGAGGCACCAACTGTCCCTGGACTGACCTTTAAACATTAGCACGTGAAGAAATTACTACAACCAAGATGTATAGGAGAAAATATTAAAACAAAGATGTGGGACGTATGACTAGCTAAGGGCAAAATTCTGCTAAGGGCAAAATGCTTGCTCGCTATCTACCCTGATGCACCTGGACAGCCTGCATGCCAACCAGGGTGGGTGTAGACCAAGCCTTAAAAACCCAACCCCTTAAGCACTTGGGGCTGTTCTCAGAAACCCCATGTTGGGGCACTGAGGCAGACACCACTGGCTCTTCAATAAAGGGACACTGCTGTGAATTTGACTTTTTTGGCAGTGTGGTGTTTGTGGAACTCCTGGGCACAACATTGGTAAAGTCTGGTACTCTGCTTACCTCTGTTTATGTAAAGCAACACTCCTCAGAGCAGGCCACACCACCCTGAAAACCCAAGGTAAAGTCAGGGGGCAACTCAGTCTCTCAGTTATTCTGGGGGCTTCTGGGGCGGGGGCAGGGATCCGGCTCTTATCTGTTCTACAGTGGTGGTAGCCTTGTAGCCCTATTCCTACTTGGTATCTTATCTTTTTCTTTCTTTCTTTCTTTTTTTTTTCTTTTTGAGATTGAGTTTCACTCTGTCACTCTGGGTACAGCGCTATGGCATCTTAGCTCACAGAAACCTCAAACTCTTGGGCTCCTGAGATCTTTTGCCTCAACCTCCTGAACAGCTGGGACTACCGGCTTCCACCACATGCCTGGCTAGTTTTTTTTTTTTTTTTTTTGTAGAGACAGAGTTTCACTTTATCTCGGTACAGTGCCGTGGCGTCACACAGCTCACAGCAACCTCCAGCTCCTGGGCTTAGGCGATTCTGTTGCCTCAGCCTCCAGAGTAGCTGGGACTACAGGCGCCCGCCACAACGCCCAGCTATTTTTTTGTTACAGTTTGGCTGGGGCAGGTTTGAACTCACCACCCTTGGTATATGGGGCTGGAGCCCTACTCACTGAGCCACAGGCGCCACACCACCCTGAAAACCCAAGGTAAAGTCAGGGGCAACTCAGTCTCTCAGTTATTCTGGGGGCTTCTGGTTTTTCTATTTTTAGTATGCGATGGGATCTTGATCTTGCTCAGGCTGGCCTCAAACTCCTAAGCTCAGGAAATCCACCTATATCGGCCTCGCAGAGTGCTAAGATTACGGGTGCCTGCCAATTAGTGTCTTATCTTGAAATTCAACAGTTCCAGGGCCTCCTCCCGGTTCGGCTGATTTTCAGCCGCCCAGCCTAAGGGCCTCACCACCCTCAGATTTCCGACCTACAAATCAAGGCGCAAATAAATCTGATCATTATTCCGGGGAAACCTCAAACTGACAAAAGGAACAGGGCTTTACTATTTGGGTCTCCTAGGGTGGCTAGTTCTCTCATTCTGTGCCCAACATCCTCACCTTGATAATTGGCCTGTCCCCGAACACTCCTCCTTCTGTTGAGGTAGGCTGTACCACTCAACACAAGACTTCAACAACGGAAGTTAGATCACTGCACTTCCGCTCCTTCACCTACCGCTCCCTCTCCTCCACCTGCCCCTCCCCCACCCCTCACACGCCGCTACTCTTGGGTCCTTCCATCATCCAAGGAGTTGTGCTCTCTGTGACTTTCCGTATTTTGGGGTGTGTGGTCTCCTCAGACCCTATTCAGTGTCTTCACCTGTAATCACTTCATGCTTTGATATTGTTCCCTCTGCCAAACGGAGGTCGTGCTTCACGCAAGACCCTCACTACCCTCAGCGTTCTGAGATTTCAACCAGGGAGAACCTATACCTGATATTTCTCCTGGAGCTTTCCACCACTAATATTAGGGGTGGAAGTCTTGGAACTCCTTCAGTCCTGGTATGGGGGTGGGGGTGCTGCCGTGATTCTCCACTCAGCAGCTTACCTGGGCATTGCATGCTATGGTTCTCTCATTACTTGCCCAGAATCGTAGGATTCCTTTGCTCCCTTTGCTGATCTGAGAGAGCACCCCTCAGCTCAAGTCCATTACTGCCTTTAAACTCCAGAGACTAAAGTCAAAGAATGCCACTTCTAGACACTTCTGCCTGGAGTCTCCTAGGGTTGACATCAGGATTAGGGCTCCATGCGACCACTTTCTTCTGAGATTTGTGCTTCCTACAGTCCTCACTCAGGGTCCATAACTTGGCTTTAGTCTTCTTGATGAATTGCTTCCTAGGCAATATCACATCCCTGCCAATCTCTGTGCATCTGCCCCACTGCAACTCTCATAGAGATTGAGTCCAACTTTCAGGCTAGATTCCAAGTGGTAAAGCTGAAGCACAGTTTGTGTCCAAGACAATTGCTGACTGTCACAAGAAACATGTACACACACACACACACACCTTCGTATGGGATTTCCCAAGTGATTGGAAAAGGAACCCCACAGAGAAGGGCTTTGGGTGGACACATTGTCATCTCCCACTAAAAATGCTGTATCATTTCATGTAATTAGGAAGCGAGGAGTTCTAGAAGGGGCTTGCACCAGCTGAGTTATGCCTCCTGACTTCTGATCACTCCATAAATTATTGAAATAGTATAGCAGGAAAGAACCTTAGAAATTGTCATTTTATAGATGGGCAGCCTAGAGCATAAAGAAGCATTAAAGAATTTTGGAAGTGATTTTGTTATTGATCAGAATTAAAATACTAAGATGGTGCTATATGACTATGTTCTCTTTGTAAAAATGTCAAACAGTGGTCAAAATAAAATTCCCTCATGCCTTCTCTTCAATCCTCTTTATCACTTCACCAACATATAACTTTATTATAAGTTAATTTTGTATGAATACAATGTTCATTTGACTTATATAAATGCAATAATAAAGTATATATCATTTTGCTATTTACTTTGTCCCCCAATTATTAATCTATTTTGAAGAGTGTTCTATATTAATCTTCAGAGTGGCCCAACATCTGAAAAAACAAATATCATTTGTTTTTAACATTTTTTCAGATTTCCTTGATGGCATTCTATGTATTGTCTGTATTTCTAAACTTTATGAGCAGTCTACTTACAGGCGTACCTTGTTTTATTGTGCTTCACTTTGTTGTGCTTTGGAGATATTGCATTTCTTGCAAATTGAAAATTTGTGGGAACCCAATTTCCAGCAAGTCTTTGAGCACCATTTTTTTTAATAGCATGTGCTTACTTCGTGTCTCTGTGTCATATTTTGATGATTTTCACAATATGCCAAGTATTTTCATGAATTTTATATATACAGGGTGGCCATAAAGTTTGTGTGCAATTTAAATAGTAACTATAATAATCATCTATGATTAGTGATATTTCATATTCGATGTTACTATTTTAATTGTTTTAGGGTGTCCAAAAGAGCACCCATATATGATGACAAACTTAATCAATAAATGTGTGTGTTTGGACTGTTCTGCTACCAAGTCATTCTTTTGTCTCTCTCCCTCTCTTCTGGCTCCCTATTACCTGAAACACACAATATTAAAATTAGGCCAATCAACAACTCTATAATGGTCTCTAAGTATGATATAAAATGAAGAGTTGCACATTTATCACTTTAAATGAAAAGCTATAAATAATTGAGCTTATAATTGAGTGAGGAAGGTATGTCAAAATCAGCGATAGGTCAATAGTTAGGCTTCTTGTGACAAATAGCTATGGTATTAATGAAAAGTTAAAGTCCTTAAAGGATATTAAAAGTGCCATTCCAGTAAACGCATGAATGTTAAGAAAGTGAAGCAGCCTTATTACTGATATGGACAATGTTTAGGTAATCTGGATAGATCAATCTAAGCACAACATTCCCTTAAGCCAAAACCTTATCCATGGAAAGGATGAGGATAACTTGCTTCAATTCTACAAAGGTTGAGAGAGGTAAGGAAACTGCATAAGAAAAGTTGAAAGTTAGCAGAGGTTGGTTCATGAGGTTTAAGAAAAGAAACCATCTCAAAACATAAAAGTGGAAAGTGAGGAAGCAAGTGCTGATATAGAAAGCAGCTGCAGATCTGAAGATCTAGCTAAGATATTTGATGAAGGTGTCTACACTAAACAACATAGTTTCAATGTAAACAAAACAGACTTATATTGGAAGATGTTATCTAGGACTTTAATACAGCTGGAAAGAAGTCAATGTCTGGCTTCAAAACTTCAGAGAACAGGCTACCTTCTTTAAAAACTAATGGGCCGTCGCTGTCTAACGCCAGCACCACTTCTAGCTCGCCAAGCTCCAGCCAAAGGAGAAGGGGGGTAAGTAAGGTGGTCTTTATATCATGGCTCATACAAAGCAGACTGCCAGCAAATCCATCTGTAGTAAAGCATCCAGGAAGCAACCGGCTACCAAAGCTGCTTGCCAGAGTGCGCCCTTTACTGGAGGGGTGAAGAAATCTCATTGCTACAGGCCTGGTACTATGGCACTCGGTGAAAAAAGACGTTATCAGAAGTCCACTGAACTTCTGATTCGCAAACTTCTTTTCCAGTATCTGGTGCGAGAAATTGCTCAGGACTTTAAGACAGATCTGCGCGTCCAGAGAGCAGCTATTGGTGCCTTGCAGGAGGCAAGTGAGGCCTATCTGGTTGGCCTTTTTGAAGGCACCAACCTGTGTGCTATCCATGCCAAACGTGTAACAATCATGCCAAAAGGCATCCAGCCACCACACCACATATGTGGAGAACGTGCTTAAGAGTTCACTATGATGGGAAAATTTGATTATCCAAAAAAAAAAAAAAAAAAAAATTCCTTTCTTCCTGTTATTGGTAGTTCTGAACGTTAGATTCCCCCCCCTCAACGGGGACAAAAGATACTTAAGTATATGATTGCGACTGGAAAAATAGGGGACAAAAATCAGGTATTGGCAGTTTTTACATTTTCATTTGTGTGTGAATTTTTAATATAAAATGTGCCGCTTTAATGCGAGTCAAAATGTTTCAGTAAACAAGTTTCAGCAGTTCAACTTTATAAAAATTATAAATAAACCTGTTAAATTTTTCTGGAAAAAAAATAAAAATAAAAATAAATAATGTAGCTGATGACTTTAAGTTAAGGTCAATATCTATTTACCAGCTGGAACATTCTAGAACCCTAAAGAACATTGCTAAATCTCTGTCTATGTTCTTCAAATTAAATAGCCAAACCTGCATAGCAGCACATCTGTTCAAGCATAGCTTCTTGAATATTTTGTGCCCACATTTGGGACCTACTGCTCAAAATAAGAATTTCCATTCAAAATATTACAGTACTAACAATTTAACTAGTCACCCCCAAAAGCTCTGATATAGATGTAGAAGGAGATTAATGTTTTCTTCATGCCTGCTAAGACAACATCCAGTCTGCAGCCCATGGATCAAGGAGTAATTTTGACTTGCAGGTCTTAAAATTTAAGAAGTACATTTTTTAAGGCTATAACTGTCATAAACAGTGATTCCTCTGATGGTCCTTGGAAAAGTAAATTGAAAATCTTATGGAAAAGAGTCACCGTTCTAGATGTCATTAAGAACATCTTATTTCATGGGAGCAGGTCAAAATGTCAACATTAACAGGAATTTGGAAGAAGTTTCCAACCCTCTTGGATGATCTTGAGTAGTCCAAGATTTTAGTGTAGAAAGTTACTATAAAAGTGGTGTAAATAACAAAAGAACTAGATTTAAAAGTGGAACCTGAAGATGTGACTGAACTGATGCAACTTCATGATGAAAGTTGAACAGGTAAGGACTTTCTTCTTATGAATGAACAAAGAAAGTAGTTTCTTGAAAAGGAAACTATTCCTAGTGAAAAATACTTGTAAACATTGTTAAAATGACAACAAGAATTTTTAATATTCCATAAACCTATTTAATAAAGCAACAGCAGGGTATGAGGGGATTGACTCCAATTTTGAAAGTTCTACCATGGGTAAAATGCTATCAAACAGAAACCCCTGCTAGAGAGAAATATTGTGTGAAAGAAAGTCCCTCAATGTGGCAGACTTCATGGTTATATTATTTTAAGAAATTGCCACAGCAATGCCAACCTTCAGCAGCCACCACCCTGATTAGTCAGCAGCCATAGACATGGAGTCATGATCTTCACTAGCTAAAAGCTTAGATGATAGTTAGAATTTTTCAGAAAAAAAGGATATTTAAATTGAGGTACATACCTTGTTTTCTTAGACATTATGCTATTTCACACTTAATAGACTACAACATAAACATGACTATCGTATGCACCAGAAGAAAAAAAAATTGTGTGACTTGCTTTATTGCAATATTCACTTTATTGCAGTGGTCTGGAACCAAACTCACCATACATTAAAGATATGCCAGGATATATCTATCATATTTTTTACTTAAAAAGTAAAATAAATGGTGTCTTAGTCTATTTGTGTTGCTATGAAGGAACACACCGGAGTCTGAGTAATTTTTAAAAAAATAAAGTTTATTTGGCTCACAATACTGCTGGCTAGCAGATTGGGCAGCAACTTCAGTCTGCTTTCACTCATAGCATAAAGTGAGGAGAGGTACCGGTCATGTGCAGAAATTATATGGTTAGAGAGAAAGCAAGAGAGGGAGAGAGAATGCCAAACTCCAGTCTCAGCCAGACACAATGGCTCACACCTGTAATCCTAGCACTCTGGAAGACTGAGGTGGGTGGATCGCTTGACCTAAGGAGTTTGAGACTAGCCGGAGGAAGAGCAAGATCCTGTCTCTACTAAAAACAGAAAAACTAGCTAGGCCTAATGGTGCATCCCTATAGTCCCAGCTACTCGGGACATTGAGGCAAGAGAATTACTTGAGCCCCAGAGTTTGAGGTTGCTATGAGCTATGATGACACCACGATACTCCATCCAGGGTAACAGAGTGTGACTGTCTCCAAAAAAAATAATAATAATAACAACCAGATCTCATATGAACTGTCAGAGCTAGAACTCATTCCCATCCCAGGAAAGATTTCCAGCTGTATTCATGACATTGCAGATCAATTTTCAATATGAAGTTTGGAAGGGTCAAATATCGAATCCATAGCAGATGGTTACCTCTATAACTAGAATTCTCAAGTATATTGGTCTTCAGATATTTTCAAAAATGGCAAGAGCGTTGACATGTATGATTAGTGTGCTAAGTATTGCTCATCAGAACTAATAGACCATTCTTTCTATGGGTCATGAGAAATGTTAGGAACAAATAAAGGGAAAGGTTTAGTACTGCTATACTGTACCTTTCTGACTATTATCGACTTGCCTCTCCATTTCCATTTCTTATTCTGCAAAGTCAGTCCACAAAGCCTTATTGACCATAGTGATGAAATACCTAGTATTTTATTGTGAGTCATACATAAAACATAATAACCTTCTCCTGATGTCCAATGGCCAAAGCCTCCAACACAAGGTCCAGTGAGGAATTTTCCATTTGCTCTTTGATAACTTATTATTTTATTGTTATGCTTCATTTGGATAAAATAGTTTCATCAACTATATCCTGCCGTGAAATTATTTTACAGCCTTATATATTTGAATTTTTTTTTTTTTTTTACTTCAAAATCATTCTACTTCATGTGGCACCTGTAGCCTAGTGGGTAGGGTGCCAACCCCCTATACTGAGGGTTCCGGGTTCAAACATGGCCCCAGACAAACTACAACAAAAAAATAGCCGGGGATTGTGGCAGGTGCCAGTAGTCCCAGCTACTCGGGAGGCTGAGGCAAGAGAATCACCTAAGCCCAAGAGCTGGAGGTTTCTGTGAGCTGTAATGCCACGGTACTCTACCGAGGGTGATAAAGTGAGACTCTGTCTCTAAAAAAAAAAAAAAAAAAAAAATCATTCTACTTCAT
>CAUYRH010126714.1:0-10306 GCA_963574655.1 Perodicticus potto
CCTGTCCTGGCTTTTGATTTGCTTTGTATACCCTGTGGCTATGTTGTACTCAAAGGCTAAAGAGAAAGCATCACTTCAAGAGGATATTACACCTATGTTCAGAAATAGGTAGACTTGAATTTGAAATAAGAGAAAAATCATTTTAGTTACAAATGTTTTAAAATTGTTCATGTATAATATAACCAAGCCAAAATTTGAGCCTGATCACTGACTTAGTATTTTTGAGATCTAATGCCAATTCTTTTTTTTTTTCTTTGAGACAGAGTCTCACTCTGTTGCCAGGCTAGAGTGCCATGGTGTCAGCCTAGCTCACAGCAACCTCAGACTCCTGGATTCAAGTGATCCTCCTGCCTTAGCCTCCTGAGTAGCTAAGACTACAAGCACCTGCCACAATGTCTGACTAGTTTTCTATTTTTAGTAGAGACAGGGTCTCTCTCTTGTTCCAGCTGGTCTCAAACGCCTGAGCTCAAGGAATTCTCCTGCCTCGGCCTCCCAAGAGTGCTAAGATTACAGGTGTACACCACCTTGCTCAGCCCTTAATACCAGTTCTTAGTGTCAGTGACCTATAATTTAAGAAGAAAGGAGAATTTTCTTGGATTTGAGGGCTATCTGTGAAATGGGGTACCATCTGACCCAGAAAACTAGATAGGAAAATGACTAAATACAACTTTAGCATATTTGTAGCAAATACAGAGTGCCCTTAGCTATTGTAATATTCTCATACCAATCCAGTTAATATTTTTAAGATATGGCTTTGTTGGAGTTATGTTTTTATTATTAATTTTATAGTAGTGTTTTATATCACCAGTTTAAAGTAGACATTAGAAGGATGGGGCAGAAAATATGACAGAAGGGGTGGATTTGAGAAGGGAAGAGAAGGAAAGAGAAAGGTGATAACATTTCATGGAAATGTATAGATGTGCCTTCTCTCCAGCCCTCTGCCTCCTAGCCTACATGATTCTCATTGATTTATCACTTGTTTTACCTGCAGTGTTAAAATATCTCTATTCTTTTTTTTTTTTTTTTTTTTGAGACAGAGCCTCAAGCTGTCACCCTGGATAGAGTGCCGTAGCATCATAGCTCACAGCAACCTCCAATTCCTGGGCTCAAGCAAGTCTCCTTCCTCTGCCTCCCAAGTAGCTGGGACAACTGGCGCCCGCCACAACGCCCGGCCATTTTTTGGTTGCAGCCATCATTGTTGTTTGGGAGGCCTAGGCTGGATTCGAACCCGCCAGCTCAGGTGTATGTGGCTGGCGCCTTAGCCCGTTGAGCCACAGGCGCCAAGCCTAAAATATCCCTATTCTTTTCAGGGTTCTGAAGAAAGCTTTGAACTTATTTATGACCTTTTGACTTAAAAGAAAATCAAAGAGCTCAGATTACTTCCATAATCCAGTCTGATCAGGTCTTTTAAAAGATAACAGAAGTGAGCTGTTTATAAATATATATATGATGTGCTGATTTAAAACATCTTAATAAGTTTATGGTGCCATCATATGGTAAGGTTGTAGAGAGGTTGCTGACCAGGCAAGTTGTTGCCTTTGCAAACAGTTATCAGTTTTGAGAGAGATGCCTGTGCGCTATTAGGGGGCAATAACTTATGCATTAATGAAAAATTTTTTTCTTCTTTTTTTTTTGTAGAGACAGAGTCTTACTTTATTGCCCTCAGTAGAGTGCCATGGTGTCACACCGTTCACAGCAACCTCCAACTCCTGGGCTTAGGCGATTCTCTTGCCTCAACCTCCTGAATAGCTGGGACTATGGGCGCCCGCCACAACACCCGGCTATTTTTCTGTTTTGCAGTTTGGCTGAGGCTGGTTTTGAACCCGCCACCTTCGGTATATGGTGCTGGCGCCATACTCCATGAGCTACAGGAGCCGCCCAAGCATTAATGAAATTTCTTTTTTTTGTTGAGACACAGTGCCACCCTATGCCCCTGAGCAGAGTGCAGTGGGCGTGGTAACTCAGTGCAACCTCTGACTCTGGCTATGGGCATCCCGCTGCCTCAGCCTCGGGAAGCCGCTGGGATGGGAAGCCGCTGGGATTACAGGCGCTCGCTGCGGCGCCTGGCTGGGTTTTTCCATTTTTTTCATGAGTCGGGGTCTCACTCTTGCTCAGGCGAGTCTCCAACTCCTGAGCTCAAGCAATTCTCCCTCATCAGCCTCCCACAGTGCTGGGATTACAGGTGTGAGCCACTGCGCTGGCCATTAATGAAATGTTATTCATTGAAGTTCTGTTTTGCCATTGAAATGAATTTTTCTATTGTCATTTAATTACTGAAGAAAGGAAATGGGGAATGATTTTTTCCTTTTTGGCCTGCTTACTTCCAAGGAAAGTTTTTATTTATGACTGTCTTTTGGAAGGCAAGAATTCTAATCTCACCCGATTTGACCAAATGACCTTGAGCAAGTCTTCTGACACTTTTTCTTTTAATTTGTGTTTTGATTTTTTAACCAACTGTACCTTAGGAGAAGGCAGCCTTTTTTTTTTCTTTTTTTTGAGACAGGGTCTTGCTCTGGCTCTGTCACCCAGGCTGGAATGCAGTGGCACAATCATAGCTCAAATGATCCTCCCACCTCAGCCTCTTAAATAAACAAAAAAACTGTTTAAAAAACTAGAACTGCATTTTTAGCCAAACTTTTAGTGAGTTAAAAAAAAAAAAATCAGTAAATCTAGTGAGATGTGTTTTTATATAGAGAAAGTTGATAATTCATTTACATTCTATAGAAATACTGGAGCTGGGATTTTAGAGAAGATACATGTTTTGCATAATCAAATACAAGTTTTCTTAATAACCACAGGAAATTTTCAGATTTCTCCCTGTCTTAAAATAGCCTTTTTTTTTGTTTGGTTCATCACAAATGAAAATGCCCTTCCTTAGTGCACTTAGTTTGTGAGCTTTTCTGGAATGAAATACATATGGGGAGTTGTGGGTATTTTCATTTTCAAAAGTCTTGTTAAAGACACCTTATCCTTCTCCCTCCCAATCCACACATACTCACCCACGTATTTGAGTATAGTGTTGTGCACTCCTTAGGGGAAATCCATATGTGGAGAACAGGTTGAAATTACAAAACTGAATAGCACTACTTTTGACCAGGACTTCAGTGATGTTTTACGGTCTCTGCAGAATTTTTGCTTTATTGGGAGCAAGGTCTTTTGATCTTTTGGTTTGGAGTTGAGTTTTTTTTTTTTTTTTTTTAGTAGTGCAAATATGCTAGTCTTGGACGATATTTGGAAGCAGCCATTGAAACAGTATTAATTACTATTCCATCTTCATAGATGATCCAGTAGATCAGCGGTTCTCAACCTGTGGGTCACGACCCTTTTTTTCCATTTGTAACGATGTGGCAATTAGGAAGGTTGACAACCACTGCAGTAGATGTTTCTGACAACCTCCCCCATCCCCAGATTGGATGTGTCTGTGGGCAAGCCATAGAGTTATCACTGGGAGGGAGGGGCTGTGACTCTTCAGAGTTCTTGGAAGGAATAGAAATTCTAAGGCACAAGTCTAGAATGCTACTGACTGACTTGCTTCCCTAAAGTTTGCAGCTTATTAGATCATGGAAGCAGGTATGGTGGGTACATCCAGCTATATAAAGCAAACAAAAACTTCAGCATCCAAGAAGTAAGGAATGTAATGCTGCTGAGGTCTGCCAAAGAAATACGGAAAAGGGAGGGTAGCGTTGGTTAAGATAAAGGATAATCAGAAACACACAGACTGGGTGTGGGCTGTTGGAGAAAAGTTCCAGGTATGCCAGCAGTAAAGGGGCAGTTATTCTTTAGTTTCTAGTTAAGAATAATGCCTAGCTTTGCACACTAGCTGTCTTTTTGTAGAAAGTTGTGAGAAAATTAAAGAAATTTAAGATCTGTGGGTCAATAACCTAGTATTTGAGTGTCATGTTACTAGCTATGGGAGAGCTTTGAATTCTAAACCTTTGCTGCTTTCATTTTATAGGTGATAATATAAACCCAGATTAAGTCATTATCTTGCCCAAAGTTGAGAATTATTAAGTTATTGCCGAGGCATATATGATATGGCTGAAAAGACACAAGCAATAGAGAAAAATAAAAGACAGTATATGTTGTCAGTTGCTAAATTGTAAGATGCTGGCCGTGAATGAGGTAGGAGTTCAGACACTGGAGAGAGCCAGGTGGCCACGTATTCAGCATACTTGGGGGTGGGGCAGTTCCTCTTGTCAGATGTGCTTTTTGGGTACAAGGTAATCTAGAAGTGAACAAAGCAGAACATTTCTGCCATCATGGTGGTTTCACTCTACTGGGAGGTTTTCACCTTTGTGTTTTTACTCTGATGGGGAGATAGCTATAAACAAGATCATTTTAGATAGTGATAGGTCTGAGAGAAGGTCTTTTTTTAGATTGGGTGGTTAGGGAAAGCCTTGTTGCAGAAGTTGTTAGTATTTTGTGTGTGTGTGTGTGTGTGTGAGACAAAGTCTTACTCTATCACCAGGGCTAGAGTGCAGTGACATTATTATAGCTGACAGCAACCTCAAACTCCTGGGCTCAAGTGATCCCCCTGCCTCAGACTCCTGAGTAGCTGGGACTATAGGCATGCCCCACCACACCTGACTAATTTTTCTGTTTTTCATAGAGACAGGGTCTTACTTTTGCTCAGGCTGGTCTTGAACTCCTGAGCTCAGAGCTCCTGCCTCGGCCTTCTAGCATGCTAGGATTATAGGTGTGAGCCATCTGGAGAGCCAAGAGGTGGTATTTGACTTAGAGGGGAGGGCTACAGAGGGCCATAGCCGGGCACTGACAGACCTGGGTTGGTGGTTGTGGTCCTGAGGCAGGGAAGAGTTCGGATGAAGTTTGGCCAGATTTTTTTTTGGCGAGGGGAGAATAGTGGGAGATGAGTCGGGTAGGAGAGACCAGGCCAAGTAGGACCCTGTAGGCTGTAATAATGGCTATAGAGTAGGGAGTGAACATTAGCTTGAAATGAACCAGAATGGGTTCAAATCAACCTTGACTAAGTAGGCAGATTGTTTTCAACTAGCAAATAGAGAATATTACCTTTCTCAGGGTTGATGTCAGAATTAAGTAGAATATACATGCAAAAGGGCTTAGCACAGAACTTGACACAAAGATCCGTATGTTTATGATTATTATTTATAGCCAGAGGATGTGTCCTCTAATGCTTGGATTAAACTGAGAGGATTGGGATCCAGCCTAACTTTGCTAGTGACTAGATATGAACCTTTTCCTTAACTTTTCTCATCTGTCAACTGAGGAAATCAGACTATAGTATAGATACCCAGGGTCTCTTTCAGATCTGAAGTTACATGATTCTAAGCAAGTGTGAATTGAACCTTGCAGTAAAAATGAAATAGTAATTTGTGAAGTAAAGATATTCTGTTTTTCAAAGTTCCAGTTTTACATTCCGCCCCCCAGATTCTGCTGCTACAAGAATGGAGACATGTATATCTCATCATCAGACCTCCCATTTCACTCTTTGGGGAGAATGGAGAGCTCCTTACTGAGCAGTGCTGTTGCTTTAAGACAGTGGTTCTTGGCTTGGTGCCTGTGGCTCAACGGGCTGAGGCACCAGCCATGTACACCTGAGCTGGAGGGTTCGAATCCAGCCTGGGCCCGCCAAACAACAATGACGGCTGCAACCAAAAAATGGCCAGGCGTTGTGACGGGTGCCTGTAGTCCCAGCTACTTGGGAGGTGGAGGCAGGAGACTTGCTTGAGCCCAGGAATTGGAGGTTGCTGTGAGCTGTGATGCCACAGCACTCTATCCAGGGTGACAGCTGGAGACTCTGTCTCAAAAAAAAAAGACAGTGGTTCTCTACCTTCCTAATGCCATGACCCATTAATACAGTTCCTCATGTTATGGTGACCCCAGCCATAAAGTTATTTTCGTTGCTACTTCATAACTGTAATTTTGCTACTGTTATGAATCGTAATGTAGATATCTGATATGCAGGATGTATTTTCATTGTTACAAAGGGGTCGTGACCCACAGGTTGAGAACCGCTGCTTTAGGACTTTAGCCTGGGAGCTCAGGACTTGAGAGTCTATACTGAAATCTGTCTTTGAAATCATTGTCATAAAGAAAGGGAAGAAAAAGAAATTTGTGTTGTCTTGGTCAAAGGAAAAAACTAAAAGAATTTGATGGAAATATTTTTGGGGAAGTTAAGACCATTTTTTCTTTTTCCTTTTTTTCTCTTTTTTTTGTTATTTTTTTGGACTTTTCTGTCCTCTGGGTAATCCTTTTAGGTTTTAATCTGCTAAGCCAGTTCTTTCCTCTAGCTTTACACTTCAGCTTTTAAGCATGGAAATAGAACCCTGGACTCATTACCTCAATCCTCTAGGTAGTTGGATGTTAAATGGAAATGAATATTATATTTTGATCCAGTAATTCTTTTTATATGGTGGCTTTATACTGAGGAGCATTCAGAGTCTTGCTGATTGCCTGAATTCTGTGTTTTCCTAAGCGTGGGAATCACATTAAATAATTGAGAATGCTGTCTCTTCTCAAATTCCTCCCCTTCACCCCCCTTCCTCCTTTTATTAGTTTGAGTAAGCAGTTACTAGACCTTGGGTTTGTTCCTTCTCACTTTGTTACAGAGATCCAAGTATTTTGCAGTGACCAGAAGGGAACTTTGTCATTGTTGCTGAGGTGCCTTAGTTACTGTCATCAATTATGAACAGTTCTCTGAGGCAGTTAGTGGCATAATTATGATAATGAAAATATCATGGAGTATCAGGTACAGGAAACTGTCAGTTGTGCTGGGCGTGGTGACACACACCTGTGGTCCCAGCTGCTCATGAGGCTTAGGCAGAAGGATCACTTGAGCCCAGGCATTAACAGCTGCAATGAGCTGTGATGGACCACACTCCAGTCTTGGCAATAAAGTTGAGACCCTATCTCTGAAAAAATGAATAAATGCATATATACATCATACATACATTTAAAAACGTAATTAAAAAAAATGCTCTGTGCTCGAGAGGAAAAAAGTGTCAGTTGTAAGAAAGCACAGTGTCATGTTTTTAAATTTTAATTCATCGAGGATATACTAGTGAGCACAAGTATTTATTTTTATTAAGTTATAAGACATTTACACGACATTAAAAATATCAGTAAAGAGGGTGGCGCCTCTGGCTCAGTGAGTAGGGCGCTGGCCCCATATACCAAGGGTGACGGGTTCAAACCTGGCCCCAGCCAAACTGCAACAAAAAAATAGCCAGGCGTTGTGGCGGGCGCCTGTAATCCCAGCTGCTCAGGAGGCTGAGGCAAGAGAATCGCCTAAGGTCAGGAGTCAGAGGTTGCTGTGAGCTGTGATGACATGGTACTCTACCGAGGGTGACAAAGTGAGACTCTGTCTCAAAAAAAAAACAGTAAAGAGAACTTTTTTACTTTCCAGGTGTCCCTAAAAGTATGACTAATAGACATTTAAACCTTTTTCTTAATTCTCATGTTTTGAGCAATTATAAGCTTGGAAAGATGGAAAAACAGGAGTATTTTTCCCTCATAGAATAGCTAATTATTTCATTTTGAGTTCTTATTAATACTTTTAGACACCAAGCCTAAATTGTGTTGATGATTAAATGTATGTATATATTTTCTGATTGGTAAACCATTGACTTGTGAAGGCCAGAAAAGTAGTATTTTCCTAAATTCTGTGTTGTGGTTTTTTTTGTGTAAAGTAAAAAAGAAAAATCTTGTACTAATGCTTAGAAAAATGATGGAATTGCCAGCCTGAGGAAGTCAAACCAGATAAACCAAAAATGATAGTAGGTTGGCTTTTTTTTCTTTTAAATTAAGAGACATGGGCTCAGTGCCTGTGGCTCAAGTGGCTAAGGCGCCAGCCACATACACCTGAGCTGGTGGGTTAGAATCCAGCCTGGGCCCCCCAAACAACAATGACACGTGTAACCAAAAAAAAAAAAAAAAATAGCTGGGCATTGTGGTGGGCGCCTGTAGCCCCAGCTACTTGGGAGGCGGAGGCAGGGGACTCTCTTGAGCCCAGGAGTTGGAGATTGCTGTGAGCTGTAATGCTACAGCACTCTACCCAGGGCAACAGCTTGAGCCTCTGTCTCGGAAATAAAAAAAAAGAGAGAGACATGGGCAGTGTGTGGAAGCGTTTTCGTTCTGTCCTCCAGGCTAGAGTGCAGTGGCATCATAGTTCACTGCATCCTCAAACTCCTGGGCTCAAGTAATCCTCCTGCCTCAGACTCCCAAGTAGCGTGGACTGCAGGTGCATGCCACCACAGCTGTTTTTTAGGAACAGGGTCTCACTATGTTTCTCAGGCTGCTTTGTCCATGTTGACTTTTTATTTTTCTAGAGACTGAGTCTCACTTTATCGCTGTCAGTAGAGTGCTGTGTCATCACAGCTGACAGCAACCTCCAACTCCTGGGCTTAGGCAATTCTCTTGCCTCAGCCTCCTGAGTAGCTGGGACTACAGGCACCTGCCACAATGCCCGGCAGCTATTTTTGTTGTTGTTGCAGTTTGGCCAGGGCTGGGCTTGAACCTGCCACCCGTGGTATGTGGCGCTGATGCCCTACCCACTGAGCCACAGGCGCTGCCCCTGCTTTGTCCATATTCAGATTGATTTATCTTTCTATTGTTGAGTTGTTAGGAGTTCTTTGTATATTCTAAGTAATACTAAACCCTTATCAGAGCTATGATTTGTAAATATTTTCTCCCATTCTGTGAGTTGCATTTTCACTTTCTTGATAGCATCCTTTGATGCACAAAATTTTTTAATTTTAATGAGGTTCAATTTAAATATTTTTTTCTTTTGTTTTGCTTTTAAAACATACTGCTCTGTGGGTATTACCACTTCACTTTTCTTCCCTGCAGTGTGGTCATTTCTTTTTCTGCCCATGAAGGTTTTTGTAAACTACTGATCTGATTTTTAAGAAAGCAGGAGTCAAGTTTTTTTGTTTTTCCTTCTCTAACTTGTTTAAGTTTGACTGGTTTGTAAACTTATGATTCTTTGTCTGTAAAATACTTACTGTATTTATTAAACTTGAAATGCTATGTGGATTCCAGTAAAAGTTTCAAGTGTTTGAAACATTGAAATATTTAAAACTTGAAACATTTACCTGTGACCTGTTATGATGAAAGGGGAACTCTCCATATCTTATTTGCTATTTTTTGCTTGTTGATTATTTTCTTCAACAAGACTGAAATATAATGTAAGTTTTAATGTTTTCTGCTTCTAATTGCAGTTCTTTAAAAGTGCACAAGTCAGATATTGGAGCAGCAAATTTTTGGTGTAGGAGACAGTATAGTTTACTAATTAAACAGACAATATAGAAGAGAAATTCAGAAAACGTACTGGTGAACATAGTGAAACAGTGGGTTTATTTTTTTTGTATCGGAATACAAGATTTGAGATTTGAAGACAGGGAAAAGTAAATTTTATTTGATATTTTCTTGGCCCCAAATTTCCATTAATAGCCACCATTTCTATTTTGACATTTTACAAGTGGTGGTTATAATAAAGATCTTAAAGTATGACTTAAGTTTTGTATTGTGGGTTTTGTTTTGTTGTCTTCTGATTGTTTGAAAATTGATAATGTATTATCCGCCAGAATATTCTGTGTCCCCATGCCTCCCTCATCAACACAGACACAGGGTGGCAGGTGTTGGTGAAAAACAAGAGGCCAAGATGGTCCCTGGATTACTAGTAGGGATGTGAGCACAGGATTTTTTTTTTTCTATTTCCTTTGTAACATTATCGGAAATGATATTAAGTGCTAAAGAATGAGGAAATAGAAAAATCTAACAGGTAAAACCTGCTGGATTCTTGCAGTTTTGACATTGGAAAATTTGTCAATTTGCTTTTTTTTTTTTTATTTTTTTTTTTTTTTGGTGTTATCACCAGAATTACAAATGTACAGAGGTGCCAAAACATGTATACGCATTTTAAGACAGGAAGAACTATTGAAATTGTAATACTCGGTGTACACTAAACACTAATCACAATGGATACAAGTCATGTTGAGCACCTCTTGTAATGTAGAAGTTAAAGGGGACTTGAGTATTACCAATTTAATAAGTTTTTTCCTTTCTTTTTTCTTTTTTTTGAGACAGAGCCTCAAGCTGTCACCCTGGATAGAGTGCTGTGGCATCACAGCTCACAGCAACCTCCAATTCCTGGGCTCAAGTGAGTCTCCAGCCTCTGCCTCCCAAGAAGCTGGGACTACAGGTGCCCGCCACAACGCCCGGCCATGTTTTGGTTACAGCCGTCATCATTGTTGTTTGGCGGGCCCCGGGCTGGAGTTGAACCCACCAGTTCAGGTGTATGTGGCTGGCGCCCTAGCCTGTTGAGCCA
>CAUYRH010126716.1:0-16076 GCA_963574655.1 Perodicticus potto
CGGGTAGTACTTTGATTACTTATTTAAAGAAAACGATGGCTTTTAGTTTTTTTTTTCCTGGAATCCTTCCTGACCTTTCCATGATGTTTTCATCTTTATTTTTATTTATTTTATTTTTTTAATTAAATCATAGCTGTGTACATTAATGCAATCATGGGGTACAATGTGCTGGTTTTACATACAATTTGAAATGTTTTCATCCAACTGGTTAACATAGCCTTCACAGCATTTTCTTAGTTATTGTGTTAATACATGTATATTCTCCACCTAGTGAATTTCACATGCAACCTTGTAAGATGCACTGTAGGTGTAGTCCCACCAATTACTCTCCCTCCTCCCATCCCCCCCTCACCCTCTCTATCCCCTTTCCCCTTCTTCTTGGTATATAATTGGGTTATAACTTTCATAAGAAAGCTATAAATTGGCTTTATAGTAAGACTGAGTACATTGGATACTTTTTCTTCCATTCTTGAGATACTTTGCGAAGAAGAATATGTTCCAGCTCCAAAAAATGCTCATCATCCTTAATCATCAGAGAAATGCAAATCAAAACTACTTTGAGATATCATCTAAACTCCAGTAAGATTAGTCCACATCCCATAGTCCCAAAACCAGAGATGTTGGTGTGGATGTGGAGAAAAGGGAACAGTTTCACATTGCTGGTGGGAATGCAAACTAATGCGTTCCTTTTGTAAAGATGTTTTGGAGAACACTTAGAGATCTAAAAATAGACTTGCCATTCAATCCTATAATTCCTCTATGAGGTATATATCCGGAAGGCGTTTAGATTTCTAATGCTTATGGAGGGACATTTGACTGAGCTAACTATGTTAAAAAATTCAGCCTTGACAGCTGGAAGAGACAAATGAAATCCAGTTTTGCCACGTGAGTCACTCCTTAAGTTTCTGGTTACCGTGGAGCGAGGCCTTGAAGGCATCATCTCTTAGTGATCACTTGCTTTGCTGCTAGAGGATTCTATATATAGTGGGAAAATTTTCCCCAGCAAAGATGATTTAAAGGGAATGATACACCATGTGTAAATGTAATGAAATTATATGGGGAAATTTAAAAAGTAATGAATTTTGAAAAAACAAAATTAAGCACAGGGATGATTTTAGAAATTCTAGAAGTTAATAATAGTGCGGTGCCAATGAGAACATTACAGAATTGAAATCCCTAAATATAACTTCTTGAGCAACTGCTGAGAAATCTGACTTTTAGAAATTGTCAGAGAATAGAGGAGTGGAATGGGAATCGTGTGATGATGCACACGCCGGAGAATAAGAGAGTTGCGTCGTGTCATATTTTAGTCTGGATTGGATAGAAATTGGAGTGTTGGTTTTCTGTGTAAATATAGAAAACTCATGGTTAATTGCTAAATACAATGGGAATTGCTCAAATTTATGTTCCATGATTGAATTCAACATGATAATAGACAGACCTTTTCTGCAACGTACTAATAATAGCCTGTATTAACTGAACACACAACACACTCTGCTCAAGGCACTGAGGGAAATGAAGAAAGGTTTGAGATTATTTTTACTTAAACTCAGTGAAATAAGCAAAGAAGATGTGAAATCTTCTATAATAATGCAGAGTTTCATGGTAGAAACATTATAGCCGTCAGTGTGTATAAGAAATTGCGCAGGCAAGTTTTGATCTAACTTAATACTTTCACAAAGTCATTGTTGTTTACCTGAATGAGGAAACCAGGCAGTAAGTAGAGCAGAAATCAAAAGTGATGCAGGACATTTGGCGCCCTGACCAGCTCAGCGGAGCTGGCGGACCTGCCGCCTCCACCTTGGCTGTGTCGGTGAGGCCGCAGCATGGCTGAGGAACCAGCAGACTGTATGACAGGCAAGGAGGGGGACCTCCAACCCCCCACCGGAGGCTCCAATAGCCACAAAGGCCGGACAACTGCCGAGGAGACATCTGCACCTTGGTGTCTCCTTCAGTTTACACTTACGACTAAAGACGGAACCTCCATTTCCGATGCCTAGGTCAATTACATGTGAATTTCCTAGGCCTCAATTACATGAATGGACTCTGTCCATTCATTGATACATTCATTCACCTTGCCCGGCGGAAGGAACTGTGTTCATTCATGGATACATTCATTCACCTTGCCCAGGCGGAAGGGACTGTGTTCATTCGTTTCCTGGCCAAGGAACCCATGCGCCTATATATACCCTGAGACTAAAAGCCTAAGCGGGAGACGGGGAAAGACCGGGAGAAAAACGGAGAGAGCTTTTCTCTCCCCTCTTGAGTTCTCTATCAGGAGCTTTAGTGTTTTTTGTGTTCTTTTCTGTAAATAAATTCTGTCTTACCACTGATCTGTGGTCCGCGGGTTTATTCTTCAAATCACCGAGACCAAGAACCTGAAATTTTGGCATCACTAGCATTATAAAATTATTAAATTTAATAGATAAATAATTTTTAAAATTTCTGTCATGTTAAATAGCTTAGATATAGCCCTTATGTAACAAAAGACTATCATCTAGAGATGTTAAGATACCATTTTTCACTTAAATATATAAAGCTCTCGAAGAAATGGTGAATTCCAGGTCTAGGGCAGGAAAATGTAGATGATCCAATAACATGTTGAATTGCCAGATGAGGAAGCTAGCAGCTGTCAAAAATTGCTGGCCTCATTGGAAATAGAAGTTAAACTAGAAACTCCCACTGGTCAAAAAAAAAAAAAAGTATAATTTACACTTTATCAATGACGACAACTGCAATAGATTGTTAGTCATCACATATGTTAAAATCTATGAGCCCCTGGCTGGGCACTTGTGGCTCAAACTGCTAAGGAGCCAGCCACATACCCCTGTGGGGGGGGGTTAAAATCCCCCCCCGGCCTGCCAAACAACGTGGGCTGCAACCAAAAAAAAAAAAAAAAAAAAAAAAAAACTATGAGCCTATTCTAGCAAAATGATCAGTTTCAGAAAATAGTCAATAATTTATCACCTTGAAAACTGAGGAATAAGGAGAAAGACTTGAGTATTTAATTTCTCTTTCCTTTATAAATTGCATTAATAGGTTAACAAATAAAAAATGCCTCTGTATAAAAAATTATAATTATTAGTAAAGAAATGGCAGAATTATTATATCATTTTTTAAGCTTTTCCAAAATCTACACATTACAAATCTAGACATTAAGGCTCAACACTACAAATGTTTGTAATGGTAACATTGCAAGGAGCGGAGTGGCCACATTTTATCTCTTCTATAGTCTTGCCCAACATAACACTTTGTCTTGAGAAAAAGATAGAAACTGAGTTTAATCAGACCCCTAAAACTAGTTGCTTATTTTCAGAAACTACAAAGGGCAAAGAATCATGTTGAAATATACCTTGAGTGTATAGCCAACAAAATGTAGCTTGTGGAAAATTCTCAAAAATCTAGCTTCTAGCTCAAATACCAGGATCCTTCAAGAAGGATCATAAGGTAAAGAAATAAGTAGACAAGGAATACATTGAATACAAATTATTAAGATAATAGTTTTTTAATGGTCAAGATTAAGCGATATTGTTTAGGAATGCACATTTGTATTACAAAACAATTTTTAAAAACAGGAAATTATTATTTTAAGAGGATTATAGTTGCTTTGGAAATAGACGTTCATTATGGAATAGGACATTCAGGAGTTCTTCTAGGGTGGTGGTTATCCATATTTTATGAACTGCTTGTTATTTACCTTATAAAAATTCTATAAGCTATTGATTAATCTTGTGGGTTTTCCTGTCTATATGTCATTTTGTAGTAATAGGATTTTTACTAAGAGGAAGAAGTAAGAAGAGCCATACGTAGGAGATGAAAGGATCTTGAATCTATCTCTTTCATCAAAAGTTGATTTAAAATTAAATTGTAATATTAAAAATTAAATGACTGAACTGGCTACTAATTAAGGATTAAAAATGAATTCTGCCATTTATTTCATTTTGTCCAAAAAATGAAACCCAACATTGTGAAGTTAATGGAATTGCATTAAAATCTTTTAAAATCCTTGCAACATTATTTCCATGAGACTGGCTTTTTTACTCTTTCTTTAAAACAAATAATCTATTTATTTACATATATTTGTGGGGTATGTAGCATTGCTGTTATTCCAATTTAGATTAACAAATTACCAATAGCAACAAAAAATTTCGTTTGATACATGAAAAACTTTAAATATTGATAAAAGCAGTATTTATTCAAATTGTCTTATCTAAGTATTTAATTTGAACAATTTCTCTATCATTCATATCTTATTCGGTTACATTTGTGGAATAACAAAAGTTACAATGTGATATCAACTATGTTAATGACATATACACTGGCTTTCAGCACACAATAAGTACAATTTTATAATTCTTTTGTATTTGTCTATATAATACTCCTTTTTGTTTGTTCGTTTTTTCTAGACAGAGTTTCACTTGGTCATCCTTGGTAGAGTACCATGGCATCTTAGCTCACAGTAACCTAAAACTCTTGGGTTCAAGTGATTCCCTTGCCTCAGTTTCCCAAGTAGCTGGTTCTGATAGCAGAGTTTTTGCTCTTCAATAGGTTCTTGGTCTCAGTGATTCAAAGAATGAATCTATGGACCACAGATCAGTGGTAAGACAGGATTTACTTTATAAAAAGGAATACAAAAACACCAAAGCTCCTGGCAGAGAGAAACAACCCAAGTAAGGGGGGGAGGCACTCGCTTTCTCTCTCTCTTTGTTCTTTGTCTAGGGGTATATGTAGTCAGTAGCATGGGTCCTTTTGATACTGGAGTTTCAGGTTCTTGGTCTCAGCGATTTGAAGAAGGAATCCATGGACCACAGGAGTAGTGCTAAGTCAGGATTTATTTACAGAAACAGAATTACAACAACTACAAGAACCAAACCTCCTGGCAGAGAGGACCCAGGAGGGGAAAAAGCTCTCCTGCTCCCTCTCAGAGGTCGTGCCGAGGTCTGTGTTTGAGGTTTATATAGTCCCAGGGGGTTGTTTTGCCGGAACTCTTAGGGCTTTCCAGCAAAACAGTTACAGACAGCTGTCTAATGAAGACTGAGGCCCTGGAAACTGACATGACATTAGCCAGTCAGAAGTGCACCAGGAGGGGACAGTAAGGCACCACCCATGAAATGGACTAGCCAGAAGAGCAGAGGAGGAGACAGCAAGGCGCCAGTGTCTCCCCCCAGGTGTCCAGCCCTTCCAGCAAGCTGGTTCCTCCATCCACCACAGCATCAGCACCACCAGGGCCAAGGCCGCAGGTCTCAGGGCCGCCTTGTCCTGCATCACTTTGTAGTTACAAGGCCAGGACTTGATAACAAAAGAATGGATACAGTCCTTTCCTCTCGGGCAAGATAAATGAGTGCATTAATGAATGGATGTAGTACCTTTCATTCCCAGGCCCAGAAAACTTATAAGAAATTGACCAGGCATGGAAAATTGGGGGTTCCCCTAGCAGCTGCAAGTGGCAGGGGAGGGAGACACTAAAATGCTGCTGTCTCCCCATTAGTTGTCTGGCCCCTCTGATACAGGACATTTGGCCCCCCAGCCAGTTCAGCTCAGCTGCAGCCTCCACCTTGGTGGTGGTGGCACTGCGGCAGCCAGCAGAGGAACCAGCGGGCTGGACGATAGGCAAAGGGGGGGCTCCGATCCCCAACGGAGGCTCCAGTGTCCAAATGGGCTGGACAACTGCTGGGGAGACACCAGCGCCTTGGTGTCTCCTTCACTTTGCACTTAGGACTAAATACTACTGCCCATTTCCTGTGCCTAGGTCAATTTCATGTGAGTTTCCCAGGCCTCAATTCTGTGAATGGACAGTGTCCATTCATTAATACATTCATTCACCCTGCCCCGCAGAAGGGACTGTGTTCATTCATTCCTGGCCAAGGAACCCATGCACCTATATATACTCCTAGACAAAGAGCCCAGACTGAGAGACTGGGGAGACCAGGGGAGAAACAGAGAGAGCTTTTCTCTCCCAACTTGGGTTTTCTCTCCCTACTGGGAGCTTGGTGTTTTTGTATTCTTTTCTGTAAATGAATTCTGTCTTACCACTGGTCTGTGGTCCACAGATTTATTCTTCAAATCACCGAGACCAAGAACCTGAAATTCCGGTATCACCTCTGGCTATTGGAACCTCCTGCAGCCCTCCCCCGCCCCCCACCTTCCAGCCGGTAGGTTCCCCTGCAGGCTGCCACACCAGCACCCCTGGGCAGAGGCAGTAGGTCCTCCCCTAAGCTCCCTGTTCTGGTTGGGGCCCACCCATCCTGTATTAGTACTACTGGCACCCAGCTATTTTTTAAGAGACTGGGTCTCATTCTTGCACTAGTTGATCTCTTAACTCATGAGCTCAGGTAATCCCCACCAGGTGCTGGGATAACAGGCATTGATGGAATTTCCTCTTCAGTGGGTTCTTGGTTTCGGTGCTTCAAAGAATGAATCCACCAGAACGCAGATCAGTGGTTAAGACAGGATTTATTTACAGAAAAGAACAGAACACAAAAACCAAAGATCCTGGCAGAGATTAAAAGCCCAAGTCGGGAGTGTGGGGGGCAATCTCTCTCTCCTTCTCTCTGTCTCTCTGTCCACGGGTATATATAGTCACATGGGATCATTTAGCAGGAACTCAATTGTTACTTTTAGCATTCTGGGGCCAGAACTCAGTTAATGAATGGCTACAATCCCTTTCATTCAGCTTAGGAAACTTACTGAAATTGACCAGGCCATGGAATTGACAGGTCATGAAATTGACCAGGCCTAGAAAAGTAGGGCTTACCCAGCTGGAAGTGCAAGGGGATAGAGACCTAAGGTACTGGCGTCTCCCCAGGAGTTGTCTGGCCCCTCTGGTTACTGGAGCCTTCTATGCTCCCACTCCCCACCCTCCAGCCCGCTGGCTCTGCTGCCAGCTGCCATTGCACCAACACCGCCAAGGCTAAAGCTCAGCTCAGCTGGCTGGGGCGCCACTTGTCCTGTATCAGCGTGAGCCACAGCACCCAACCAATATGTTTTCATTATACTTACAGAAATGAAACTTTATCTGTTGTATCGAATCACAAAAGCTAGACTTGCATTACATGCAATTTGGAGTTTTAATTTTATTTTTCTACTGATTGATTTTTATTGTATTGTAAAAAAAAAAACACTCTGCAATAAATCAGAAATTAAAAAGCTTAGTCCTGATAATTTGAGAAATACTTCATCTGATGGCTTAGCAGAACATCTTTCACTTATTTAGTAACAAATATATGTTAAGTTTAATTAAATTCACCAGATTTGACTGCACGTTATTGCTTTGAAAATGTTAAAGTCTTCTTATCTCACATTTTTATTTTTACTATTCAAGTTCAGGACAGAGTATAACTAGCTAATTTAATTCAATGGAATTCAGCTCAGTTTCATTACATTTCTTTCATGTAAAACATACCAAGTTAAGGAAGGAAAGGATAAAGGGATCATTAATGAATTGTCCCAGACTTTAAACATCTAGAGTCCAATACAAACAATACGAAAAAATATACAAATTAACATTGTAATAAAACACGTTACAAGCATTTTACCACATAGGGAAGACTCATGTTTTATTTAAAAGATTAAGGGAAAAAATAAACCAGGATAATTTCAAAAGGTATCAATAGGGAGAAAAGTAGAGAAAAAGAGGAAGAATAAGAATTAAAGAAACACAAATAATTTTATATTTTCACATAGAATGGGATACTTGAAATGAAACACAAACTTGATAGAAAATAACATTTGGAAGATACATTACGGAGGACTTTTAATCTTTGGGCTAAATAACATTTATTCTTCCAAAAACCAACTGCATTGGTACTCAGGTTCATGACACAGGCTATGCACTAGAAAATAAGAAGGTAGGGAGGATGAGATGAAAAATTCAAAGATAAATTAACAAAAATGACCTGTCAAGGATAATTATAGCATGGTGATAAATTCTATGATATAAGAAATTATAAAGTCTAGGAGAGTAAAGATGAAAAAAGTACCCTATCTTTAAGCTATGATTTGGGGCTTGAAGTATGAGTAAGAGAAAACTAAACTAAGCAAAAAAACAATAGCAAAAAGAAAAAAAATTATAGGGTAAGGAGAGAACATTTATTCAACGGTATACTTACTATTCATTGAATTTTTACTAACTTAAACTTTCAATACTTAAGACTATACATATAAATGGAAATATACAGAGCATAATCTTTTGCATGTGAGTTCGTTTACTTATTATGTATTTGAGACTCATCTATGTAATGGCATATAGCTGCAGTTTATTTGTTTCTATTGATGGATGGTATTCTTTTGTATGAATATGCCACAATGTATTTTATCCATTCTCCTTTGGAGTTATGACTGATGCTGCAATAAACATCCTTATAATGTGTTTGTCACATATTTTTATAACTTCTTGTTGGGTGTAAATACAGGAGTATAATTCCTGGATCAAAAACTGTGCATACTGCAAAGTGTAATTTTACAAGATAATACCAATCTCTTTCAAATAGTTGTCAATTTATACTCCTACATGCTCATATAGGAGTTATTACTCCTTGCTCAGTGACACCTTGTTTATATATAGTTTTTTCATTCTGCTTAATTTAAGCCATTTAACATGCAAATAATAGAATGTCATTGTAGTTTTATTCTCATTTCACTAATTTTAGTAATATGACTAGACATTGTTTATATGATTATTAGCGCTTTGGATTCCTTCTTTGGGAAAGTGTCAAGTAATACCTTTCTCCGAAAGAGAAATATAGTGAAAAATTTGTTTGGGATTATGATAAAGATAATGAGCTTTTTTTGAAAGACCTCAATTTGAGTTACCAGTGGAACATACAGCAGAAGGGGTCCAGGAGTGTTGAAAAAGGATCTGAGCTTAGAAAGAAAGGCCAAAATGCCTCCTAAATCCACATCTTTACAAAAATTCAGAAGAAGTCAAGGACACAAGTAAAGTTAGACTAGAAATGTTATTTTTCATAAAGATAATAACAAAGGAAGATACCACAGCCAGTTTTATGACAGAAAACTTATTGATGAAATTAATGTAAAAGGCCTCTGTCTCATCAGAGAGCAAGTTGTGTGGACTTATCTAGTCCTGAAATGTTTCCAGTGTTCCAAAAGCCTGTGCAAACAAATCTTTTCTTTGTTGCTATTATCTGTCACAGGAAACTTAACTTCTTCCAGGTTTCTTCCTCTGAAATCTTGTAGCTCTATGACTCTTTTTGTTGCTTTTTAAATTTAATCCCCCCTGAGGCAATCTCTCTGCTCAGCCGCTTATATTTGCCACTTCCTAGTTCCTCAGTCAAGAACTCCGTGACCTCCATCATACCTAGAGTACCAAACTTCTATGAACTATTAAATAATATCCTCTAGTGTAATAATCTTTTCTATCATGAATTTTGTGCATTCATCCCATCTTCCAATCATTTTCTTCATAGGTTTTATACAGCAAAACTCATGCAAAGTATCACATTTTAACCCCGGCATCTTACAAAAGACTTCTATAAACATAAACAGTAATCAACTCAAAGTTATAAATATCTTCTTTAGTGATATAACTTTGTTCAATTCCCCCATTAAATAGGAGGACAGAAGATTATGGAACAGACAACCTTTTAATGAAAAATATGTAATGTGGAAGATAACAAAGGGTGCCAAAAAATGTATACATATTTTAAGAAAGGACAAAATTGTATTAACTTTTTAATACTCAAGTCACATTTGAATTCTGAATTATAATAGATGTTCCCAGTGACTTGTATTCATCTTTTTTATTGGTATATATTGAGTACTAAAATTTCATATAGTTTTTTTCCTTTCTTAAAGTGTGAATATATTTTTTGCACCCTCTGTATCCTTCTCTAAATTCTGAATGATTCCTCCAAATTTAGAGTATAGCAAAAATTTCTGTACCTCTGAAATAACTACAGGAATTTCTCTTCTTTCTTCTTTTTTCCCCTCTATACAACATTGTGATGTAAAATTGAGTTTAAAATGAATAAGATGAAAAAATGTGTATAAAATATATAAAAGGAAAAGGGCAGAGGCAAGATGGCCAATTGGTGCCAACTTTCCACAGCGTCTCCGGTCCAGAAGGAGAGTTAAAGGACAGAAGTTTAGCAAGTAAGCTGATGGTTTGGAGCTGAGCCAAGAGAGAATGTTAAAGAGTGCATATCAACCCTGCTGAGGTAAGCTGCAACCCCAAGGAAACAAACCATAAGTACAAAATCCATCACCAAGCAGACAGGATTTGCCTTCCCCATAAGAATGGCTCACAGTATATTTTCTACAAACAAATGAGCAGAGTTCTGATATCCTCCTATTTTATCCCACAGGAAAGACCCTCTAAAAACTGGAACTCCTTCCCCAGAGAGGACCCACTAACACTAGTGGCACTCTCCCACTAGGCATAAAACTGTATAAATTTTCTACCTGCAGTTCTGAACTCCCAGCACTCCCATCCACTCCCCCCCTGAGGTCTGGAAGCCTATCCCCCATGGAGTCCAGATTCTGGGGCAGTTTCTCGTGAGGTGTGGACAAGGCATGGGCTGTTGCAGGTCTGTGCTGATTCTGTGACATGGGGGTAAAGAGAGGACTGTGGACAAACATGCAGAGAGAGAAGCTGTGCCCCACAGCACAGAGCAGCAGCAGCAGTGGCAGGAACAATAAGGCTCACACCCCCAGGGATATTTTGGAAAGACACTCCCTGCCTCTCTTGGCAACCATTGGCAGCACCTGGCAGAACAGATCTGAGATGGAAACACAGGCCCCATGAGTAAATGTTATGCCTGAGGAAGGACTGCCTGGGTGGGTGGGGCAGGATGGAGACTAGAATACGAGCACCGCAGAGATGGCATACTCCGGGGGTGTGGGGAGGCTGAGTCAGAAGTGCAGCTTTACCGAGCCTAAGAAGCACCCAGCCCCCAGGGGATCATAGCTGAGACAAAAGCAAGCAGAGCAACTGCACCAGCCCAGGGAGAGGCTGGAACTGAGAGATGAATGTGAGCTCTAACTGCACCTGCCCCAACACAGAGTGCAGTCAAGACAGAGATGCCAGCTCCATGAGAATTGGCACAATGGCAGCGCAGCAGCACAGGGTGAAGTTGAGCTACAGTTTCCATGAACTCAAACAGAGCCTGGCCTTCAGGGGAATACAGCTGGGATAGAATTGCTAATTCTGCCAGAATATAATTGGCAGCAACATCAATCTGTGGTGGGGCTGGAACTGAGTGAAGCACCCCAGCTTCCATTAAGCACTCAAGGTTGTCAGGCCTCAGCTGCCCCTGCTGGATGGTGGCAGAGTGCGGTGGTCTGGCCAAGGAGTCATAGATCTCCCTCTGACTCAGGCAAGTACAAACCCCTGAAGCATCTGCTCATTGGTGGGATCTGAGTCACAGACCTGCAAGGTTACCAGTGACTGGGTGTGACAGAGGTGTAAGCTGGGGAAGGAGGCATCAACCTTCCCAGACTAATTAATTTGCTGAGTGAGTCCTTCTGACTTCATGGAGCACTGGAGCAAGTCATACACAAGTTGCCAGTAAACTCCTGCTTTCTATTTGCTGGAGACCTTTTGAAGTCTCCCACTTGAGACTGGGTGCTGACTGGGACAATTGATTTGGAACTCTTGACTGGGGACAATCACCCAAGGACTATCCAAAGTGATACCTTGGGTGTATGGTTATGGGAAGGTTTGATTTTCCTTTTCCAGTTGTTCCCTGTGGGGGTGGGGTGACTTGATAGCTGGATTTCTCCACAGCTAAGACTTCAACCCAGAGTTACTGATTCACTAGCAGTGGACAAAGATCAGCTAAAAATAAGACAGAGCCACTTACCCCACCACACCAAGCAGGTCCCTGTTGCAACGCTCTAGGGGAAAAGGTACAGACACTCATCCCAACCCTTGGGCAAAGGGCTAGTTAATCCCTGCTCCAGGAGCCCCCAACCCAACTTCACCTTACCTACTTATCTAGCCAACAGGGTAAAATAATCATGGGGGAAGAATCAGCAGGAAAACTCTGGCATCATGAATAATCAGAGTAGATCAACTCCCCCAAGGAAGGACATGGTAGATACATCAGAAGATCCCATTCATAAACAAATAGCTGAGATGTCAGAAATTGAATTCAGAATTTGGATTGCAAATAAGAATAATAGAATGGAGGTAAAGTTGGAATTAGAAATTCAAGGAGCATTTCAAAAGTTGTCTCAAGAATTCAATGAATTCAAAATCAAAAATCACCAAAGGTTTTGACACATTGAGACAAGAATTTGCAGCCCTCAAAGATCTGAGAAATACAGTAGAATTCCTCAGTAACGGAATGGGACAGACAGAAGAAGGGATTTCTGACATTGAAGACAAAGCTTTTGAATGCTCCCAAATGCTCAAAAAGGAAGAGAAGTGGAGAGAAAAAATGGATCATTATCTCAGAGAGTTCTGGAATAATTCAAAGAAAACTAATGTTTGCCATATAGGAAGTCCCAAAGGCCACACGGTGGCTTCAAAAGGCCCAGATGCTCTACTCCATGAAATAATCAAAGAGAGCTTCCCAGACATGCCAAGAGATTCTAAATTCAGATAGCAGACAATTTCAGAAACTCAGCATGACTCAATCTGAATAAGACTTCTCCGATACACATTATAATTAACTTCGCCAAAGTTAACATGAAGGAGAAAATTCTGCAAGCAGCCAGACATAAGAAAACCATAACCTACAAGGGGAAGAATATTAGAAGGACTTCAGATCTCTCTGCCAAAATCTTAAAGCTAGAAGAGGGTAGTCATAGACTTTTAATCTCCTAAAACAAAATAATTTTCAACCCAGGATCCTATATCCGGCTAAAGTGAGTTTCATTTATGATGGAGAAATTAAATACTTTAATGACATTCACATGTTGAAGAAATTTTCCTTAACTAAACCGATCTCCAGGATATTCTCAGACCTGTCCTCCAAAATGACCAGTGCAATCCCTTACCACCAAAGTAAACTCACTCAGAAATTTTTGATCAAAATCCAACTTACACAGTGGTGAAAGGAATAAAAATTTCCACTGGACTTTCGAAAAACTCGATACCCCAAATTCTACCAGGCTTATCAATAGTCTCAATTAATGTGAATGGTTTAAGTTGTCCTAAAGGGTCACAGATTGGCTGACTGGATACAAAAACTCCATCCAAATATTTGCTGCATACAATAACCTCATTTTACCTTAAAAGATAAATATAGATTCAGGGTGAAGGGATGGTCATCTATATTTCAGGCAAATGGAAATCAGAAAAAAGCAAGTGTTACAATTTTATTCACAGATACAATAGGCTTTAAACCAATAAAAGTAAGGAAATATAAGGATGGTCACTTCATATTTGTTAAGGGTAACACTCAACATGAGATTTCCATTATTAACATTTATGCATCTAACCAGAATGCACTTCAATTTATAAGAGAGACTCTAACAGACATGAGAAACTTGATTTCCTCCAGCACCATTATAGTTGTAGATTGTAACACTCCTCTGGAAGTGTTGGATAGATCCTCCAATAAGAAACTCAGCAAAGAAATTTTAGATTTAAACTTAACCATTCAACAACTGGATTTAACAGACATCTAAACACTTCATCCTAACAAAAGAACACTTCATCCTAACAAAAGGGAATACACATTCTTCTCATCAGCCCATGGAACATCCTCCAAAATTGATCACATTTTAGGTCACAAGTCGAACCGCAGCAAATTTAAAATAATAGAAATTATTCCTTAGATCTTCTCAGACCATCATGGAATTAAAGTTGAACTCAGTAACAACAGGAATCTGAATACTCATACAAAAACATGGAAGCTAAATAACCTTATGTTGAATGATAGCTGGGTCATAGACGAGATTAAGAAGAAAATTACCAAATTTTGGGAACAAAATTATAGTGAAGACATGAATTACCAGAACCTCTGGGATACTGCAAAGGCAGTACTAAGAGGGAAATTTATAGCACTGCAAGTCTTCCTCAAAAGAGTGGAAAGAGAGGATGTTAACAACTTAATGGGACATCTCAAGCAACTGAAAAGGAAGAATATTCCAACCCCAAACCCAGCAGGAGAAAAGAAATAACCAAAATTAGACCAGAATTAAATGAAATTGAAAGCAAAAGGATTATACAACAGATCAATAAATCTAAAAATTGGTTTTTTGAAAAGGTTAATAAACTGGATAAACCTTTGGCTAACTTGACCAGGAAAAAAGGAGTGAAATCTCTAATTACATCAATCAGAAATGACAAGGATGAAATAACAACAGACTCCTCAGAAATTCAAAAAATCCTTAATGAATATTACACAAAACTCTATTCTCAGAAATATGAAAATTTGAAGGAAATAGACCAATACTTGGAAGCATGCCACCTTCCTAGACTTAGCCAGAATGAAGCAGAAATGTTGAACAGGCCTATATCAAGTTCTAAAATAGCATCCACTATACAAAAATCTCCCTAAAAAGAAAAGCCCAGGACCAGATTGCTTCACATCAGAATTATACAAAACCTTTAAAGAAGAACTAGTACCTATATTACTTAACCTTTTCTAAAATATAGAAAAACAAGGAATACTACCCAACACATTCTATGAAGCAAACATCACCTTAATCCCCAAACCAAGAAAAGATTCAACAATCCTGATATAGACCAATATCACTAATGAATATTGATGCAAAAATATTCAACAAGATCCTAGCAAATATAATCCAGCAACACATCAAACAAATTATACACCATGAACAAGTGGGTTTTATCCCAGTGTCTCAAGGCTGGTTCAATATATGTAAATCTATAAATATAATTCATTACAAAACAAATTAAAAACAAAGACCATATGATTTTCTCAATTGATGCAGAAAAAAGCTTTTGATAATATCCAGCATCTTTTATGATCAGAAAACTTAAGAAAATTGGTATAGAAGGGACATTTTTTAAACTGATAGAGGCCATCTACAGCAAACCCACAGTCAATATTGTATTGAATGGAGTTAAAGTGAAATCATTTCCACTCAGATCAGGAACCAGGCAAGGTTGCCCATCCTCTCCACTGCTTTTTAATATTGTAATGGATGTCTTAGGCATCGCTAAGACTTTCTTTCTTAGGCAAGAAAAGTTGATCAAGGTATCCATATAGGGTCAGAGGAGATCAAACTTTCACTCTTCACAGATGGTATGATTGTATATCTGGAAAACACCAGGGATTCTACTACAAAACTCTTAGAAGTGACCAAGTAATACAACAGTATCTCAGGTTACAAAATCAACACTCATAAATCTGTGTCCTTTATTTATGCCATCAATAGTCAAGCTGAAAAAACAGATAAGGACTCTATTCCTTTCACAGTAGTGCCAAAGAAGATGAAATATTTGGGAGTTTACCTAAAAAAGGACATGAAAGTTCTCTATAAAGAGAACTATGAAACTCTAAGAAAAGAAATAGGTGAAGTTGTTAATAAATGGAAAAACATACCATGCTCATGGCTGGGAAGAATCAACATTGTTAAAATGTCCATATTACCCAAAGCAATATACAATTTTAATGCAATCTCTATGAAAGCTCCACAGTCATACTTCAAGATCTCAAAAAAATAATACTTTGTTTTATATGGAATCAGAAAAAAACTCGAATAGCCAAGACATTACTCAGAAATAAAAACAAAGAAGGAGGAATCATGCTACAAGACCTCAGATTATACTATAAATCGACAATGATCAAAACTGCATGGCACTGGCACAAAAAAAGAGAGGTAGGTGTATGAAACAGAATAGAGAACCAAGAGATGAACCCAGCTACTTACCATTATTTGATCTTCGATAAGCCAATCAAAAATATTCAGTAGGGAAAAGATTCCCTATTTAACAAATGGTGCCTGGTGAATTGGCTGGTGACCTGTAGACGACTGAAATTGGACCCACATCTTTCACCACTAAGATAGACTCTCACTGGATTAAAGATTTAAACTTAAGACATGAAACTATAAAAATACTAGAAGAAAGTGCAGGGAAAACACTTGAAGAAATCAGCCTGGGCAAATATTTTATGAGGAAGACCCCCCCCCCCAGGCAA